>JBBPJT010000582.1:0-19091 GCA_038088895.1 Xerocomus potaroensis
CCATCCTCACTCCGCCGCCGCACCCTGAGGATTCTCTTCATCCAGCATCTATCCTCGTCATCCCGGCACGCGCCCTTGACGACTACAGGTCTTCATCACGTTCCTCGTCGTCATCGCCTTCGTTCTTGCGACTATCTTAGTAGACGTCGCTCTAGCAGTCCTGTCATCTGCTGTACTCCTAACGGGTGTCCTCTATCTTGTTGTCGTTTTCGTAGTTGCCGCCATCCGAAGTTATTGGCTCACTACGTAACAGTCCAAGTCTACTTTGTTTTTTTGAGCATTATAGCGCTTTCACAAGGATGTTCCAAGATTTCGAAGTGCATGGGCATGCTCAGGATGGCCCAATGGGCAAAGATCAAGTCTCATCTGATAGATCTCAATAGCTTTATTAAGATCTGAGATATTGCCCCCTTGGGTATAATGGCGATCATGAGATATTGCAAGTGTTACGTAGTGAGCCAGTAGCTTCGAATGGCAGCAACTACGAGGGCGACAACAAGATACAAGACGCCAGTAAGGAGGACTGCTGAGGACAAGAGTGATGGATAGATGACGTGGTTGTTAAGGGCGTATACCGGAATGACGATGGACGATGGTTGAAGAAGGGAATCCTCAGGGCACAGCGGCTGAGTGAGGATGGAACGACGAAGGTGATGGGATCCTCAGGGTATGACAACCAGAATGAGGAGAAAGCCACAAAGAAGTTACTAGCCCACACTTAGGAGTTATAATGGTGAGATTAAGCTTAGGGTGCTACACAAGAAGTGCTACTGTATATATACTACCAGCCATGGCGCACAGACCATGCTGACTAAGCACTACGTACGGGAAACCCTCAACCCTGGTGCAAGGGTTGACCTAATGGGGAAATGCCCTTTGCCCTGGGCGGAGCACAAGGTAAGCTTAAGTAACAGGAACGGCCATGAGGTAGAAGCAAAGAAGGCCTCATGGCGAACACGTGTACGGCACGTTGCCGAAGATACAAGACGACCTAGGAGACAAGCGTTATCCTAAGGTCGGGAACACAAGGATGAAGGAAAGATCTATATCGTATACCGTAGGAGGGGACAGGGACGAGGATAGTGAAAGGAAAATGAACCGTTAGACTAGGGACTCCAATGTTAAAGGCGAACAAAGGGTAGTCCTGTCGTAAAACCATAACAGCAAGACAATCCAGAATAGTCATGTGGTTTTTATGACCCAAAGGGCACAGATCCAACATTGCCAATGCTCCTTCAATTTTTGTTGATAGGCATGACAGATTTTGAAACTCCCATGTGAATTTCTCTAACTTCTGATCATATTTTCTAAGAGATAATAGGCAGTCATGCCCACTGGGGATGAACTGAACCATTTACAGTATTCAATAAAATGCAACTAAATTGTAAACTAATACTGACCAATGTCTTACAAGTTATGCCAGTAATAATTAGATTTGCAGACCAATTTGATAGCCCAGGGACACTGCCTTTTGAATGGTTAGCATTTAAGCCAAAGAGATTGGATTGGGGTTTACATTGCCACCCATTTCTAGACTCTAGCAGGCTGACTACATTTATAGCTACCTGATCACCTAGTGGATGTTTGTGCCAGCCAGGGGCAAGCTCTGGAAGACTATATACACCAAGCCCAATAGATGCAGAAGGAGATGCAGTGCTACAGGTGACAAAATAATAAATGAAAATGGTACATATAAGAAATAATACCTACAAGAGGAAGGGATGGTTCCATGAGAGTGTCAACCCATCCTGAGATACTTTCCCAGAACATGTAATTTTGGACACATCACCAACCGCGACAGTGACGCGAATGTCTTGTTTGGGGAGTGGGGATGATAGAGCCAACCGGACGACTACACGGCTGTGAGCAAGCGGATACATATCACCTAATCGGTATAGGCATACCCGTAACTTGGAAGGTAACTTCATCAGATTTGTTGTGGCCCATCTCGAGGATATTTGGATACTACTGTGAATCAGGTGGATTATTGAAATGGAAAAAAAAAGGTTGAGGAGGTGCCAAAAGGAGTGAGGCAGCACGAGCTGAAATATCGGGTACAAGTGCAAGATGAGGATAGGGAAGTCGATGATAGGACGGGTAAGATTTAGCTAAGCACGAGAGATGGAGGTTGGTGATGCAATACTAAGGAATACAGGGGCAGAGATGACTCAGATAATTGGGGGAGTGTACGTGGATTTTTGCTTGGGGCGAGCTAGAGCGGCTGACAAGATTACGAGGGAGGATGGACAAGCAAGACAGATCAACAGGATGCAGAAATAGGTGGGAAATTTGCTACTAGTACGGAAGAGAGGTCGTTACGGACACAGGATGCAGTGCTGAGGAAGATTGAGGGCAACTAGCGCAGGGAGGGAAACAAGTAATAAGCAATGACAAACCAGAACTTTGCTGTGGCTTACGGGAGACAGAAAATACCACAAAAAATCCCGGATAAGATGCAGGATAGACAATGGAGAGAGGTAAGACTTTGGTGAAGTGAGACTCGGGGGGAAGGTGAGGGGGGAAGACGATTAGGCGAGTGGCAAAATCTGGCGGGTGTAAGGTGAGAAACTCAAGACGACGACAGCCTAGAGATGTGAAATGAGGGGAGGAGATGCGAGAAGGACAAGTAGGGTCGATTCAGTATAGTAGAATGTCTGGAGCTGAGATAGCCCTGTGCGGAGCGAAGGGGGATTCTCCCGGGTGGTAGAAGATGGAAAATGTTTAGTGGACGAGATGTGGATGAAAAGATGAAGGTTGAAAGACGGACAACAGAATGAAAGATACCCAGCGCAGACTTACGGAGTCACAGTGAATTGAACTTACGCCACGCTGAAAGGTGAAATCTGGTGGCTTGAGCGTGGCCAGGCTTAAAAATGACGATACGGCGGTACGTCGTGTGATAACGGGAGACCGATTTCGGAAATTTACAGGGTGAAGTCAGGTGCGAATCTAAGGACCAGTGCGGGAGAGCAACCCACCGCACGACGAAGAAGATAAGATAATCGCCTCAAGTCTGACTTGTTTGGTACAGTACTGGTACACTAAAACTATACCGGAGAATATAGAACTATCGGTATCAGCGTAACTACCCTCACCGCGGATGCTTTCAGTCCAATGTGCGTTGTAACGAAACTTGCTGGTCCCCCGCCGTCGACGGACATGCCTGTGTCAATGGAAATAGGGGCGTGGACGTCGATTACAAGTCGGAAGACGAAGACGAGGGTGTGGACAACGTGGACGCGGACAAGCTGTCCTGGCGGGCCTAGCAGGGGCGCAGGTGAAGGAGAAACTTGGGATCAATAGTAACGACGTTCCACTGTATTGATACACGGCTATGCTTACGGACCAAGCCACCACCGTAAATCGTTCGCTTGCTAGTTGGTGCACTTGCTCCTTGCCTGTCCTATGAACTCCGGTCAGTGCAAACGTTGGCAAAAAAAAAAAAACAAGACGCACCCTTATGCCTGAACACGTGACCGTTGATATTGTCTCGACTATCACTTGACCAGAGTTGCAAAATCACAATATGGCGGGCGCTGTCTTCCATAGAACCCGATTTCGTCAATGCATACAGCACTTGCCTCAAGCACGAACAAGAACTGGCCTTGGCCTTGCTTCCTGACCAAGTTCGCCATATCAGGATCCTTGGCCTCCTTCTCCATGCGCCGAATCACAATGTCCGTAGGGAGGTCGCCAAGCCCATACATTGCTGCAAGCATCAGGCGGACGTCCTCGCTGAACTCGGTCGATTCTTCGAGATTTATATCATCTTGCCCCGTGAGCATTTTCCTTTCCCGCTCTTTAAACATGGTCCATAATCCGTCTCGTTCAGTCAAAAAATCCAAGTGTAAAACCCCGTCAAACAGTTCTCACTCATCGAACAAGTCCTTCATCAAACATGGGGAGGGGATGAAATAAACCGTTTCTGAAGCTCCCAGAGATCACACGACTGCAAAAAAAATATGTTGGCAGATGTTGCACGATTTACACATGCACTCTCTTATTCCTATTTCCCCGATAGGCTCTCATCCGCGACAGATGTCGGCAGATGTTGCACGATTCACACGTGCATGCTCTTATTCCTTTAGGCTCTCATCCGTGACAGATGGTCATGCCCTATATCGGGTGCTTTCGACTTGGGCATTCCAGATCATCTTTTGGCCGAACGCGATCCCGGGACTATGGGGTAAACATAGAGTGTGCCCATATCATTCCGGAGGCTATATCCTTCCAAGTGAAGGATAAATCCGGCACGGACGCAAAGGTGTGTCGTTATGCACTTTTGTATTATACCTGGTAATGGAGCACGGATGTTCAGTCTGACTATTCAGCGTGCATATGGACAATCCTTCAAATGTTTTGTCATCATACCAGCGAGTTTAACGGGGCGAAAGTTCATTCTCTGACCAATATTATCACTATGCAGAAAGGCGTTCACAATTTCTTTGACCGAATGGGCCTCAACCTGGAGGCCACGACGAGGTTTGATGTCTCATCCTTATTTTTTGATAAGATACCGACCGCATTCTCACAGCCCACGGAAAACCGTTACCAAGTGAAATACTTCACGAAACGACCTCGAGTACGTGAATTTGCCACATTCTCAACAGATGATCCGAAGAATCTTCCCGTGCCTTCGCTTGAGCTGCCTGCCCTGCATGCTGCAAGGTCGCACATATGTTTGGCGCGGCCGAGTATATCGATCGGATATATGATCATGCAGAGGAAATGGGCGTGTTGGCACTCGACGGCAGTTCTGGTGTCGTTCTCCACCACAAGCTGCTATCTTCCGCAGCATATACCCCACTCACTGTTCATACACCTTTAGTTTACTTGTCTTAGGTTTGACTTGTTCATTTCACACGGCGTATCCGCGCAGACGAGCAAAGAAAGACCCCAGATCCACCCATGGTGCCGATAATGGTGCGTTGTCTATACCTGGATGTTTTTATGGACCTCCTGGCCCATTCCGCGTCCCTGCCCTGCGAATGCTCCGTCGGCAGGCTTAAAGCCCCCGATGGTCCCAACCGTGGTTTTAGACGCCCAGGCTAAATCTGTGGTTCCACTGTGGTATGTGTTGTATCGTGCGTTCTGCGTTGTATCATGGGGGGCTGGTACCAGATCGCCAGAGCGATTAGATACGACGTGGAAGGGGGAGTGGAAACGTACCTGGGTGTTTGACATCCGCTCCCGTTGTGAAATTGGACGACGAAAACGACCGAGTATCTCAATGACGAATGGTGAGTCTTGAATCGTGTGTCTGTTCTGTGTCAAATTCGAGTTTCCTGTGAAGATTGTGCTTGCTCTGGGGGACAGAAACACTGACGACGGGCGTCTTGTTCATTTTTAGTGGGTCTTGAACGATAGAACGTTTAAAGAACGAGTATCACGAATCAGCAAGCTCATTTTTCCCTGTTAGATCTAATGCAAGAAACTGCCAGCCATTTCACCAAGACAGCTCGAGCTGCGAAAGTGACGCGTCATTACTTGCAATGAAGGGTTCAAACAGAGTATTGCAGAGTCCCATGGGCTTGGCAAAGTAGAACATCACATGACAGTGCTACCATTCATTTATCCTCCAGTCTAATAGGCCAATCGAGAAAACAGACTTTATCGTACAACATCGCAGATCTAACTGCGTTCATTCCTTCCTGTGCTTTTGATAATAGTGAATAAGGCCAGTGGTCTATAGCGGCGTAAATGAGGAACTCCTCTACCGTAGTTTCTGGGTCATTACTCACCGAACTGTCATGGCCAGTCACGTCCAAAGGTCTTTCAAGCTGTGACAAAATGTTCTTCGCAAGGACCTTTCCGAGCTCGACGCCCATTTGATCTAGCATTCATAGATCTATCAACCGCCTGTACAACCAACGTCCGTCAAAACGCACCAAATGAGTTGATTCCCCAGATGACGCCTTGAGTAAAGATCTTGTGCTCGTATAACGCGATGAGCGCCCCAAGCACCCTCGGCGTCAAAAGCGGGAACAAGATGCTGTTGCTCGGGCGGTTCCCTTCAAACACTTTGCTCTTGATGAGCGCTTCACTCGCCCCGCTCCCGAGCTCCTTGCGCACTTGCACCTCCGTCTTGCCAAACGCCAACGCTTCGGGCTGCGCAAAGTAGTTGGAAAGCAGAATGCGGTGGTGTTTCGAGTTGGCAATGGGATTGTGAGAAGTGGCAGGGGCAATGAAGTCGGCAGGGATGAGCTTCGTTCCCTGGTGAACGAGTTGGTAGAATGAGTGTTGACCATTGGTACCAGCCGCACCCCAGATGATCGGCTGCGCGGTAACAGATTTATTTAGTGTGGGATAAGAGTGATGTAGTTCTCAAAGACATACGCCCGTCTGATAGTCAACACGCTGGCCATTCTTGGTGACAAATTTACCATTCGATTCCATGTCACCTTGCTGGAAGTAATCTGCAAACTTGTGGAGGTATTGGTCGTACGGCAAGAGTGCGTGGGTCTGAGCGCCGTAAAAGTCATTGTACCAAATACCAATCACGGCGAGCAAGACCGGGAGGTTCCTCTCCAAAGGGGTCTCTTTGAAGTGCTTATCCATACCATGAGCACCCTTCAAGAGAGACTCGAAGTGATCGTAGCCGATAGACAGCGCGATCGAAAGGCCGATTGCGCTCCACAAACTATACCGGCCACCCACCCAATCCCAAAACTGGAACATATTCGCAGGATCGATACCGAAAGCTTGGACGGCCTTGGTGTTCGTGGAGAGAGCTACAAAATGCTTGGCGACGTGTGCTTTGTCCCCGGCCGAGGACAAGAACCAGTCCCTGGCAGACTCAGCATTCGTAATAGTCTCCTGTGTAGTGAACGTCTTGCTAGCGATGATGAACAGGGTGCGTTCCGGATCGGAGACTCTGAGGGTCTCAGCAAGGTGGGTTCCGTCAATGTTAGAAACAAAGTGGAGGGTGAGATCCCGTTTGGCATAAGACTTGAGAGCCTCCGTCACCATGACGGGGCCCAAATCGGAACCGCCGATGCCGATACTGATGACCGTGTCGATTGTTTTGCCGGTATAACCTTTCCAGGAACCACTTCGGACCGCTTCGGAGAATTCCTTGATATGCGCGAGCACACCCGCAACCTCGTTGACGCCATTCTCCTGTATCTGGAAGTCATTGAAGTTACGCAGGGCGATGTGTAAGACGGCGCGGTCTTCGGAAGTGTTGATGTGCTCCCCAGCGAACATCTTGTCACGGTAGGTCTCGAGTTGAGCCTCCCGCGCGAGAGATAGGAGAGTTTCCAAGATCGGTTGGGTGATCAGGTTCTTGGAGTAGTCGAGAAGGAAGGTCGTATTTGGATCAGCAGCGTCCACATATTCCTTTGAGAATTTGGAAAACCGATGGGTATCCTGAGCGAACAGGTCAGACAGGATCAACCTGGTATGTTCTACATCGTAGATTTCCTGGAGATTTTTCCAGGCGCCGTACTCTGTTTGGTGGTTTTAAGTAGGAATAGCGAAATGACACTTTCGACGCACCAGTGGCGAGCTTCCCGCTCATGATAACTTTATGATGATGATGGTGTGAACGAACGATCGAACATATGTCGGCCGATTTGCTTATGCGTTCCGTTCGCTCCCAGCTGTTCGTGGGAATCTATATAGTCATTCAAGAATCATTGCCAGTTTGACCGTTCCAGTCCACAGTATGTACATTTTTCCATAAATTGGAACGTAGTGTGGAGTGCCAGCATAAATTAACTTTCACCCCAACGCTGATGGCATACACACCAGGCCGTCCTACACACATCAGGATGCAGGCAACCAGCCAGCCAGCCCAGAGATTCGAATTGATCCATGTACTATATACGCATATGCACGCCGGTTCGACTGTTACGAGATAACTCCTTTAGCACCCGACCGAAAACAGACAGTTTGAAAAATCATATATAAAATACTTTCCGCCGCTAACCCGCGAGACCACACGCCCTAAAGCCTTGCCTTTTCTTTCTCACCCAGAAAACCTACCCTCGCGCTGCTTCGAGCATCGCGAGCGGATGCTAGGACCTGCTTTTGTCGTTCTACCCAAACCAGAATTTCGTGCACCAACGCGTCAATTTCCTCTTCTGTATTGTGGGCGTGGATTGTGATGCGAACTCTAGGGGTCTTCACAATAGGGTAGGTTATGGCTGATGCCGGATATCCCTTCCGTAATAAGTGATCTGCCAAGCTTCCCGCGTGACGTGAGTACACTGGGATAATCGGGGAGCATATGGTAGGATCAGAGGGCCCAACCGCGCCACTGGGATTTTTCAGCTTGAAGATGGTCTCCGGAATACTACCCAGGCTAGTGAACATTTTCTGGCGCGCGTAACGAGACAAGTGATATAAACGCGCCCGAAGCTACAAACGACGGAAAGCAATCAGTTAGCATACACGACGTACGCGAAAAAATAATAGGATGCACCTCGTTACCCCGTTCGCCCGAAATGGTCTCAAGACATGATTCAAGTGCGTAGATATCGGTATACGGCATAGCGGTCGTAAAAATCACGGCCTTCCCAAAATGAGTCAGGTAGTCCCATACGGTCGGGGCGGAAAGGATGATGGCTGTTGAGAGAGAAAAAACATTGGAGTCAATGTCCTAATTCTGAATGCGTACATACCTCCGCGAAATCCCCAGCCTTTACCCAATGTATGAATCTTAGTATGAACGCGATCGCTCAAGCCCAGGTGTTTTACATAACCCGTACCATTTGGCCCGCATATACCCGACGCGTGAGCTTCGTCAATGACAATGTGCGAATGCCCCGCAGGCACAAGTGATTCCACCAGTTCCACGATCTCTTTCAGAGGGCAAAAGATTCCGTCCATGCTGTAGAGGCTCTCCACTGCAACGAATACAGTGGAGCTGCCCCGGGTAACCTCGGGATGGCTCTGTAAGACTCCAAGAAGGCATTTCTTGAACGAGGGTATGGAGTTGTTGGCGAAACGATAAGTGGTCTTGCAGGGTGACAGAGTCATACCCACTCTGGAGGAGGGATGAATCAATTCATCGTGGATGATCACATCGTGCTTCTGCGGAATGGTAGCAAAAAAAGTTAAATTGGCATTGAAACCGGAAGGGAAGACCAAGGCAGATTGCGCTCCGAAAAAACGTTGGAATGCCTTCTCGAGTGCATTGAGTTCATCTGAGCCCCCTGTTGAAAGACGAGAACCTGTGGATCCAAGCAGACGACCCGTGGGAGCCGACTTCAGTTTGCGTAAGAAGGCCTCCTTGACAAAGTGATCGTTAGAAAGTGACAGATAGTTATTCGAGAAAAAATCTGGAGCATGTGATGGGAGCGGTTGGTCGAGGTCGATCTCTGTCGAACCACTCTGGACTTGTTCAGCCAGACCTTGTTCGAGGAAATGAAGCAAAGCGGAGCTCTGTGACATGGGTGTGAGGGAACGAAAGACGTTCCTCGAACGATTTATGTGCTCCAGAATCAATATCATCCGAACCAGATCAAAACCGACAAATCCATTGAAACATTCCCAGCGTCCGCATTGTGCGTTCCAAGAGACCGTTCTTGTTACCGCGCCGAGAGTGGACCCTACCAACACAGTCCGTGGAGAGATCCGATGCGCTCGCTTTATATGCTGAATATCGCACTTGTTCCGCCGTGGGGACATTCCCCTCACTCGATTCCACCCTATGATCGGCCAAACCAGCGTTACACACAGATGAAATCCCGGGTTCAGTACCCATTTATAGACCTTGGATACCCACCATGATTCCTATGAAGGTCATTCATATCTGGGTGCGACTTTGACTCACCCAATTCGATTCAGCTCAACGACTCGTTCAAAACGACACATGATCGCTCTGCAGACAATGGAATCACCACAAACCTCACGATATCTGGTGGAAGAAGAAGTGGAAGATATTAGTAGATGCCAAGCGGGTACCCGGAGGAGGAAGATCGAATCGGGTCATGATATGGATGAGCGCCGTTTCGTTGCGTGGCATCAACGTAATCTTGGCGTAGAGACCAGACGCCAGAAGCAGTGATGGCAAATTTTAAATCGCCACTCTTCGTCGTTCGACTCTGAATCCCATCGAATGGCCTGTTACAAAGTAAGCCGGAACAATTGCTCATGCCCTTGTCCTCACAGACCAAATATCAGACAGCGACGAGTCTGAATTATCCAGGAACCTTTCGGTGCAGAGATAAGGCGTTTTGGTTCTGCAGAGAACCCCGAAACATTACCGTGAAAGATAGGAACAAAACGGATCTCCGATGACGAACCTTTGACCTCGAAACGGCTGTTGCTACATGTAGTAGTTCGGGTTCAGGTTGAGTCTTACATAATACATGGTTTAACTAACTATTATGTGTTGGACAACTTTGTCACAGACTACTACGGTATCACTAAAAAAGTCATCGCAATGGCGCTAAAGTTCCGCGTCAAGTTCGAACCTGACCACGCTAGTGGACGGTGTCACAAGTCAAGTACAGCTTAACCCGTACCTGCATCGTTGATATGGCGCACACATCCCTTTGCAACCCTGCAGCGTCATGTCCCGAGATATCATCAATCACTAATGAGGATGCTAACTAAGGCATGCTATAGGTGTTCCGATACCTCCGCTCACGTGGCATTTAGACGTGTATACAAACAAATTCGTCGTCGAGAAGGTACTCGGTGAGCACACGACACCGATCAAATCTGTCGGACAGATCAGAGCACCACGCCCCGAGTAATTTTCGCAAACAGTCAGTATTTACAACTAAACGTACGTTCCTTGTATGAGTGTCCTCCTAGTGCATCGAAGCCGAAGACACCGATAGGGGATTCAGCATTCGACATCTAGCAGTCCCGGGCTTGCTCCTGACGACTACTCTGCGTCCGTGAATTACGACAATCGGAGCGCGTATTCTACCCCTCCTAGGACAGGCAGAGACACCCCTGGACATGGTCGTATGTCCAAAATGAAAATGACGTTATCAAGTACAACTGGCTTAACCCTGTGCGCGAGCAATTAAAATTCTTCGAACCAGACCCTCACCAATGGGACATCCACTGATGGTTGCAGGTTCATCCAGACTCAGACCTCTTATCTCAAGCACGATGATGAAAAAAGCCAGAACATCAACACGAATTGGTTACTAGGGTATCGGTGAGGATATGTAGTTGGACACGCCAAGGAGGAGGATCACCGGGTTACCGTGTGTTGGTTGCGCCGTCTCCCTCGCTGGCTGGGCTGCAACCCTATACCACTGCCCCCGATCCTCAGTTCTCGCCCCCACGACCCTTCTAGCTCCTCGTCCCTCGTTCTGCACCGCCACGACTTCTCGACTGGGCGCAAGTTTGTTCCCAACGACCGTTCGTTAACCCCACGTTTCACATCGCATTGCGCAAACCCGAGTTTCAGAATGCTTACTACACCGAGCTTCCATGATTCACCAGAATCACCCAAGGTATTGAATCTAGATCCAAGGGGTGCAAACTCAGCACTTTTGTTGAACCGCCAGTGCAACACACTGCCTATCAGGTACACGACATCAGGATGATCCAGAGGTTGGACCTCAGTTGAACGTTCACATGCCACCTGACACGACCTTACGTGTATCGTCATGCTGTGGCTGGGGCTGGAGCTCCCTGCTAGCTCAGCTCAGTCATGTCCGTCGATCAAGTGCACTCGAATCGGAGGCGGAGCTACAGCATCCGACTCGTCCATACGGGTCTTTGGACCAACGTGCGTCCGCAGTCCGTATGATAGGCACACCGGACCGACCTGCGCTAAACCCTAAATGGTTTCAGAGTTCCATCTCTTTCCGACAGACCGGAGGCTACTATATACGACAAAAAAAGTAGAGGTGACTGACTTGTGACAGAGGGCAGATATGAAAGGAACAACATGAGATAGACGTGATTCACCCCCTCTTTATTCTGCTTTTTCTTTTCCAACGTCCATTCCGAAATTTACTTGTTCGAACTCGAGCGTGATCATGAGGGGAGATGGGACAAAAGAGAATGAGACAAGCCGATGTGAAATACGACGAGAGGCATGAGAGCGACATGTTAGAGGCAGAGAAACAAGTGTTTATACGGTTCTGGCTTGACGTTTCTCCGCCAGCTCGGCAGCGTACACAGCATCCGCATCCCGTCCAGCCACTTCAGGGAGGAGAAGGGTAAAGACTGTACGTGGCGACAAGGCCATCATGAATAACAATGTCGTGAGAGTAGGCTGAACGGCTGCTCACCAGCTCCGAGTACACAGCAAGCAAAGAAAACTAAAGGAAGCATAAATACGTGAGTACACTAGTCTTACAGCAAGATGTACGACATCAAGCACAGAGGATAGAAAACTTACTCCATAGGACACCAGAGGTTCCGATAGTAGTCGTGAGCGTGTTGAACACGAGCGCAGAGATGATTGCGCCAACTTTCCCACTTGCAGCGGATAGACCATGCGCAAACGCCTTATATTTTGTAGGGAAGACCTCTGCGGGGTAACACTGCGGTGCCGTGAATTCAGTGGGAATCAAGCAGACCCGGAGCCGGATGTACGTACGTATGTTGTGCTACGTTGTGCAAAGTGGCTATGAGTGGACGTCAACAACTTGATGGAAATAAACTCACGAGTTAGCTCCAAAGTTGAAAAAGAACTGGTTGAGGCGTCATTGGTACAGATTTAGGATCACGAAGCATCAGGACATACCTGCAGGAGGGTGAAGACAACGATGAATGACGCGCCGCTTATCGACTTGGTCTTAAGCATGCCTGCCAAGATGCCCACTAACAACGATGCGATTCGGACCAAGTCATATTAAAGGACTAGGAAGAGACGCACGAAACAGGGCAGCCATGAGGAATCCCATCATTTGGATGAACTTGCGGCCGAGCTTCTCAATAGTCAATACTGTGACATAGTAACCTAGTGACGAAAAATATTTCTTGATTTAGAGACTACACTAACACGCGACATTAAACACTTACCGGGGACAAATCCAAGCACGGTAATGATGATGGTCCCAATGGCAAGTTTGTCGAGTTTCTCCCATGCCGTACCCGTCGTCCCGTCGTATCCGATTTCCTGAAGTACGTTATTCTGGTTCAAGTTAATGCCATAAAATCTGCAAGAAATTAGATTTCAGGCTAGAACATCTGTGCAAACAACGGCAAGACGCACGCAATGTCCAACAAGAACCAACAAGTGCACGTTCCAATCAAAATTTTCGCATGGCGCCATTCGGAGAAGTATCCCAAGAATTCTAACAACATGTGACGGATTTTATCAGACCATATGAGCGACGCCGACTTACCACTAATGTGGGCTTTCTTCGTAAGCTGAGTCCCTTCAACATCATCCTCGGACCCGCCAGAAGCGACTCCGGTCACATCCTTCTCTTTGAGATAGTCACTGTCCGGGCTTGTTGTGCGCTTGGACTCCTCATATCGTTTCGACTCAGGGAGCGTCAAACGTTGGTATAACGTGCCAAAAGCAGGCACAAGCGACAAGCCAACGACGATTCTCCATACTTGGTAGTGAAGATGAGACCGACGCAGTGGTAGGGAAGATGTAAAAAGCATCACTCACCGCCATCTACCTTGGATGTCTCGTTCAAGTCGTTCATGACATGCTTGTAACAAGCCAAAACGACGATTACGACCAAGCTCCCGACCAAGCTACCCCACCCTTGGTTCGCGAAGATGTATGCTAGGAGCGTACCCCGCTTACGGATCGAGGCTCGATCACTGGTGACTGAAGCAGACATAGGATAATCCCCACCCACGCCGACACCGAGCACAATACGAAACATGGATAGATAAATAAGACATCCGTCGGGAGTGAGGTCGTCTTTGGAGGGAGTTACTATCACGCTTTGGGAGACACAAGGGGCACATACTGGTTGGACACGAGATACAGAAGATGGTTGCGACGATGATCAACATCAATTCCTTTCCATCTTGGACCGGTCAGCTTCTAATGATTTCAAAAATACAGAACGACATTCACAAACAGTTTTACGCCCAAGAGCATCCGCGAGATACCCTAGATAGGATTGAGCCACTGATGGACCGAGACGATTGTGTAAATACCGAAGCCGAATTGACCGATGACACTACCAATGTTGGCCGAAGCCTTCAGCAGACCTGAGAGATTATTAGGAAGGCTTTTGCCCCCATACAACCTATATTGCAACATGGTCGCAACAGGCTAGGATGATGGGTTAAACGGGGTCATTCCACAAGCAGGGAGACTGCGCTTACGTTAATAATGAATAGGTCATAAGCTGTTACAGGTAAGGTGAACATGCATCGAACCACAACAAGGAATTAGACAAACCATCCAGGAAGAACCCAACCTATGATAAAGAGAAATATTTGTCATGCGCGCTCATCACCAAGAAGAACCGCACTGACCCCGGTGATGCTCAGCAATTTGACTTCAGCCCATGTTAGAAAGTAGGGTGGTCGGGTGTTCGTATCTTGTTCGTAGACCTCGAGAGAAGATATGGGCCTTTCACCGGCGAGATTGGCCATGTCAACTACTGGAGAGACGACAGGAAGCTTCAGTGGGATAGAATGGGGAAACGAAGCTCATGGTCCTGGGCGTTGATTTATATCTATTAGGGAGCACGGGCTGAGCCACTTACGTACTACACTGCCCGATACCCGCAAATGACTGGAGGAACGTTCGAGGCATTACCCGGTGGTCCGAATCACCAGGAAAACTAAAGCGGGAAAAGGGTCCCAATGATTGCCATGGAGAATTCAAGCTAGTACCATATGGCTCGTGCCGTCAGATAGCCGGAGTTCTGTGAACGAGGCCACAGTTGCCAAGGCGGAGTTCCTGACATACACAATTTAAGCAAACCCAGCGGGCCATCCCGGTGTTAGTGAGGTCCGATTACCGCTATCCCCTTCGGCTGTCAGAGACGGCAGGCGAGAGTCGGTCAGGTTGCTATTCAACTATCAGCCATCTGTCGCGAACTCGAATTTAGCGAGCGCGGGTTGTGACCGTGTTCCAACAGCGTATGGAAGCCGTTCGAAGAGAGCTGGCTGGTATATGGACACATGAAACACAACAGAACAGGTAAGCGACAAACGTTGTCTCCTCTCCACTGGTCGCTCCAACGTTCCACTTTCGCTCACCACAAGGGACTCTCGTGAACTTTCGTTTTCGGTGCCAATTTCGGTACTTGATCTATACATCATACAGGGTAAGTATGAGACCAAGCAGATGATTTACGGTAGTACCGCGACTGACCTGGGATACTCATCGATGATCATACCGTGCTCACCGCGCACACGACCAAAGATCGGGCCGCACTGCAGTGACGGTATTCCGGTTGAACAATAACACGGACCCCCTTGACGGAACCTTCAATGCTGCCGTTCCGAGGGCTATAGGCTCTCGGCGTTCCCAGGACATCCCAAGCCAGCTCTGCCATCAACCGGTCAGGGTCATGAGAATACCCTCACGCCCTTTCCCACTCCCTTCGAACACTCACCAGAAGAATTTCCAGAACAGAAGCGTTGATCGTCGGCGGTGGTCCCCGAAGGGGATCACCTTGAGCACGAGATGCTCCAACAGTGCCAGCGATCCGGCTGGCACAGGCACATACCATGGCAACTCACAATTTTTGGCTCGTTGAGTTCTCACAGGACAGCAACAAGGCACTTTCGGTCTATGCGGGTTTTACAGCACAGATACTTAGACGAACACGAAAGACATATATACTTGGATGAAGAAGAAAATAGTTTATATTGGTAACAAGACGACAACGAATGGCAGTGTCGGCCTAGTCAGCACCTTGGAAACCGAGATAGGAGGTAAGAGTGTCTCAACTTCAGTCAGCGAGTTGACTGCGTGCGACATACTTATATCCATGTTGTTCCAGAATGCAAAGCTGCACGTGCAACGCCGCATGATAAGCAAAAGAAAACCTCCCCTTTTTGGGATATCGCATGATGCGATTGATCGCTCAACGCCAAACGTATATAGAAAACCTGAATTCAGTTGGCCTGGATGCACCGGAATTGTCGTTCTCGAATGTTTCAAATGCATGAGAGAGAGATGAGCGTTGATGCTTCATAGGTATCTTCCTTCGTTTTGAGTTGCCGATCAACTCCGATCATTTTTTTGGTGGCAAAAAGTAGTAGAAGATCACTGACGGCCCGTACAGGACCGGCGACTCACGGATCTTGCCGTTCGGTACACAGCAGCAGTCACAGCCACAATTAAAGTGGGTATAAGGATGTTGATGTGGGTGCGTAGGGTGGCTGAAACGCGAAGATTCAGTAGATCATTTCAACTGTCGTTATGCCCATGTGCAGCATGCAAAGCGAGGAGACTCAATCCGGCAGTGAAACCTCCTCCCGCAGATCCCTCGTGTTTGGCAAAACGGTGTCATTGCGTTTCCAAGTTTTGCTGGCCAGTTCACTTGATAAACTGTACCCCAATCTGTCAGAACAACAGCCAATAGCGATTATACCGGACGGCGCATAGATGATGCAGCCCTCGTGTCAATTATCAGAAGATAGTCAAAAGAAAGAGGATAAACAAAAGGCCTGCGAACGCCGGTTAGAACCGATTTTAAGCTTCCATGCTCAAACAGAGAACACGGCGACGGAGCAAAGCAAGATGCATATCTGTGAGTATCTGGGATGCGGCGACTTCTCCGCGGCTTGGCCTACGACGGGTGCAGTCATCGGAGCGCCGTGGCGGAGAGATACTGAATGGTTTGTTCCTGTCGAGAAGTATTAAATAATAGGGAAGAGGCGATATGAACATCAGCCGAAGGACACTGAGGAGTTTACTCGATGGTACGGATGGAATTGTGGGCATCTCTAGCTATCCAGGGCCGAAATCGAGGGCAAGACAATACGGATCGACGGAGGATGGCCAGAAGAACAGCTTGCTTACCTCTCGATGTGGTTAGACCATCAGGCCTATGCATGCTCGGTGGGAGCGCCTTCTTAGACCGAGGGCACGTTGGTTGGCCGCAGAACCTCGTCTCGCGCCATACGAACTAGGCTACGGTGGGCGAGCCAAGGAGGCTAATTGCGCTTATGAAGTAGTAGTGACAAACCATTAATGGTGCCGATTGGATGGCCATACAAAGAATGCCCAAACATTCCGTTGTGGTATTTGCCGGGGTGTATCCTGTGATCAGTCCTGTCAGTATTCTACGTTTCCCATACGGTGCGTCTTAAATTCCCTATTCCGAGTGACCTACTTCTACGTGAAGGAGGGAAGTCTGTGGTAGCGCGGTGATGGCGTGAATATACAACAATGATACCGCCAGGTACGACAATATGGTTAAAGTTGCAACCCACGTAACAATTGAAAGATGTAGCAGTGCATTGCGGGGTTTGATCAGGGCACTTACTGATGGAACGTCACGTAGCTTCATGCACACCTGACACAGGCTGGATGGTGCGATCAGTCATGATTGATTGATCACTGAGCAGTGTGAGATTGCTTGATACATAGGAATCTGTTACAACGTTAGGTGAAGCTGTATTTGTATTTGAAACATCTGATCGAGAACACTCACATTAGGCTGCCGCGGTGGTGTGAAAGCAAAGCTCAAGCAACCCGACCCGGTCGTGACTCGTGAGATGGAACGACCCATTTACCTCCTTTTGTGGTGAGAATCTTATGCAATGGGTTTGCCATCCCGACCTGTGGTAGGCAGGGACAACTTCCGGTTGCCAGAGCCACACAACCTGCATGGAAACAAGTGAACAACTTTCTAGAGCTTTCAAGCCTACTTGACCTCTGGATGAAACGCGCGGCTCTTTCGGAAGCACTGTATGCGTGTTTCGACGCATACTACACGTCGCACCCCACAGAACAATTCAGACACAGAGGTACGTAGTCAGCTGGAGCTTACAGAACAAAATTGTCACCCGATAATGATAGTTGCGTCTCTGCTCTGCAGAAGGTACGTTCGCATCAGGATACCAAGCAATTGGATAGGAATACGCCGTGCTGTGGGAAAGCTTTGTCTGGGCGCTGATGAGTTCTCCATAAATATGTATCCAGTTGGATGCTTATGTTTTTCATCCCATTAACACAAGGGTTTCGGCTCTATGCTCGTTGAAAAGTAAGTATCAAACCGTGTTATTACTTGTGGACATCCCACAAGTTATCTGATTCGACTTTTCGGCCTCCATTATTTAGCCAGTTGGCTAATCAGGACTTGAGACTAGCCAATGTGAGCTTGGTTGGGATTCAACGGCGAGATCCCAGACTCCCATGTGGCGCACGTTTTTCCCCGCAGTCTTTACCAATGCGATGGGTGAAATTAACGCCGGAATAGGATGGCGACGTTGAGTCGGCCGGGGTTAGTGACTGATACGAGCAACTTGATATGCAATCGGTCAACAATGCGTCGAAGCGGCATCTCGCGGTGAATCTGGAGGCCCGTTCGATGCGATGGCCCATCAGATCTCCTTACGAGATATTTTTGCCCCACATCTCGTAAATCTGTAGCAAGAAGGAATGGTTTGTCGAATCACAGGACTGTAATTGTGAAAACGCACCCACAGGGTTGCCGTGTAACTTTCACACGCTGGCATATTTATGGCTCCACAGACAGGAATCAGCTTGGCTGCTGGCATTTCCTAGGTGTTCGTGACCCTGGGTGGCGAAAGTTTGGGTATCAAGTAATTTTCGACCACACGGGAGCTCCGTTTTTCCTAGACATACTCGCACCAGGGTTCCAGGGGTTCGGATGTGATCGAACACAGCCGTAGCAGCAAGTGGGATGCTCAAAGAAGAGGCGTCACACGACTGCAATGTGGCTGTGGCTGACACTGAGTTCCTCCGCCCTGTCGTCGTCAGTGTTGTGGTGTAGAAGGACATCGCCTGCTTCGGCGGTGAAGGGATGGGGTAAAATGGAACGTTACAGGGGAATCAAAGATTGGAACTCACCTAGGAACTATGTCCCTCAATTTACTGTCTGACCTGACATAAGTACGCCCTACACTGGCACAATGCAGTGTGCGCATGGCCTTGTTTCACTACCCAGCTACACCCAGCTACCCAGGTTAGCCCATAGTGGGTTAGTCGCTGTCACGTGTCATACCACCACCTGCCAGGCCACGCAGATGAATCGACCGCCTTTCCT
>JBBPJT010000583.1:0-19076 GCA_038088895.1 Xerocomus potaroensis
TGTCTCTCCTCTCTCCTCTCTCTTCCATTGCCTCTCTCCATTTCTAGCAGATTTCTGTCGACCTTGTCTCTGGCTTTCCTTTGGTTTGGTCTTGTGATTCGGTTTTGGTCGTGGTCAACCATGGGCTTAGTAAGGGGGTCTTTTTTCTCCCTTGCTCTAAATTGATCAATGCTGTAGGGATTGCTTCCCTTTTCTACACTCACATATTCCCCATTGTGGGACTACACGATCAGGTTATCTCTGATCACAGTTCATAGTTTGCATCTGCATTCACCTAAGAACTTGCACGTCTGCTACACTACAACGTCACCCTATCCTCTGCATACCATCCTCAGACTAATGAAGAGTCTGAACAAGTCAATCAGGAATTAGAAACCTACCTTTGACTTTTCTGTCAAGATCACCCTACTCAATGGTTAGATCTCCTTCCCATGGCTCAGTTTGTGCACAACTCCTCCACACATTCCGTTACAAAATGTTCACCCTTCTCTCTCATCCTGGGATACAAACCTCAAGCCTATCCTTCGATTATGGGCACCACATTCATCCCGGCTTTGTTAGACCAACTCTTATTTCTTATGAAAGCATGTGGTAAGGTGCAAGGTACCCATTTGCTGGCTCAACAGTTCATGAAGGAAAAAATCCACAGCAAGTTCTCTTCTTGGAAGGTCAGCGATAGGGTGTGGTTAGAAGCCTGCAATCTCTGCAGAAGCACCCCTTGGTGCAAATTAAATCCCCTTCAGGAAGGACCATTCAAGATAAGCAAAGTCATCTCTCCTGTAGCCTACCAGCTATGACTACCTCCAACCTGGTGAATTCATCCCACATTCCACACCTCTCTTCTATCCCCATACCAAGAGACAGCTGAACATGGCAGAAGTTCTCAATATCCCCCTCCTGCAGAAGTGGACAGAGATGAAGCATGGGAGGTAGAATGGATCATATGGCATAAGGGTCCATTACGAAATCAGAAGTATTTGATAAAATGGAAAGGGTATTCCCAAATAGAGAACACCTGGGAACCCAAAAAGAATTTGTCAGGTGCACAAACCATTCTAAAGGAGTATAAAGAGAGCTTGTTACGCTGACTCTCTGTTACAGTTTTCTATTCTTTGTCTATGTTCATTACTCTATCTGCTGTTATCCTGGACACTTTTTCTTTTCTAGGCTTAGTCATTTGTTGACTGCCTCGTGTCCCCACTTCTCCCACATATAACCCTTGACCCTCCCCCAAATGTTCCTATTTAGCTCTACACAGCTTGGTCTGTTTGCTGTAGGGACAGTATAAATATGCTGCACAATGTACTAGTAGGGTAAGCTAGTTCTATGCAATTCATGTAGTTCCCTAGCCTCCAGAGTCCTCCCTTAAGGTTGATAACCTCGACTGAAGAATCTATCACTTTGTATTGTTCCAAAGTGAAACGTGTAACAAAGAACTAGCTTCTCACTAGCTTCTCACTAGCATCGCTTCAGCCATTCCCCCTCGATGGTTCTTCACCTCACCCCCCTCTGAGTCATCCTTGTCCTCAACCAATGACGACAACACCTCCCTACAGCAGTACTCCTCAGCAGAAGACACCCAACTAGTCCTCTATCCTTCTCTACCTCCAATCATGAACAACCCCACAGCTCCTCTCCCCCCTCCTCCCATTGCCCCACCTCCTGCACCTCTTCCAGCTGAATCAAAGGCTGGACTACCTGCTGACTTTTCTAGTGAAACCAATGATGCCATTCAATGGAGCTTAGCCATGGTGGCGTATTTTTCCTTAAATCCACAACACTATATCTACGATGGACCAAAGATGTTGGTCACATTGAGTAAGCTGACTAAGGGATGAGGAAAGTCCTTTGCGGAAAAGTGGTACCACCTTCTGGGAGATGAAAATGTGCAAGATGAGAATAAGACATACAACTTGATGATGAAAGATTTCAGCAAGACATTCTATCCTTATAACTTCAAAGAAGAGGCTCATCAAAAATTGATGGCGACCAGGCAAAATCTTCATGACCAAGAGGCAGGATTCCAGAACTATCTTGCCGACTTCCAACTCCACTCTGCTCAAAGTGGGATAAGTGATCAAAACACCCTCATTGATGCTTTTGCAGGAGGACTTGACCTGCAACTAAGTCAGATGATACTCTCCATGGGAGAACTTCCACTCACACTGGAAGACTGGGTGAAAGCGGCATCAAAATTCCATGCCCAACAACAAAAGATCAGAGCCCTTTGTGAAACACCTCTAATCTCTTGATCAAGCCTTAGATAAGGCTGATAGTGGAGATCTATGGAGAGGGGGCTGTTATGCTTGGTCCGAGTAGGAACGAGCATAGCCCTTGAAAGGGAATCAGAGTTCTTGGGCCTTCATGCTGAAGGTATTGATGCCTCACAAGCCGGAGGACTTAGATCAAAGTATTGGTGAAGTAGATCATCTGATGAAGTGCAGAGCAAAGCGTCAAGAGAAACCAATGGATTGATTGACTGGTAGGTCAGAGGATACAAGGGAGATTCTACTTAGAGTCTATGATACACTGCACTACGGCTTAAGTAGGTATCTAGATGGCGCACAGACCAGGCAGTGTCTACTGCGGAATGACTCATCTGGAGTCATGTCGAGTCATAACCAAAGGTGACTAGGCAACCATCAATCAAGGGAAGTAAAGGGGAACATGAGGCATGTGGGAAGCTATGCCTAGAACAGAAATAGTGTCTGGGTCATGAGAAAAAGAGATAAGACAATGGAAAGATTATCATACATTCAAGAAAGGAAAAGTCAGGGAAAGACAATCAAGAAAAAGGGTATCTGGGGAATAAAACATAACAGGGGCCAATATGGGTGAAGATAAGGGAAAGGAGGATATGTAGGACTGAGTCTATCTTGCTTAGGACCTCCACTAGAGGGAGAACACCAAGAGAACTCGACTGGGGAGTCCCCTGGTCAAGTTCCTTGGGCTTTATATACTAACTAACTATTTACATGAGTTGTACTTAGATCTAGTGATTACATGGGCTAGGGTATGAGGAGGCATGTAAAGCACATGTAGAATGGAAGTATATCCATGAGGGATCCTTGCTGCAGTGGCAGCATAGCCCTGGGTATGATAGATCGCATGTTTGATGCATAAGTCACCCTTGGGGTCATCTAGAGATCTGCCACCAAGGGGGTGGAATCTATGGGAGGTAAGGGCGTCCATGGGTGCTTCTAGATGTATATGAGTAGGGGGGAAGAGCTGGGGCCAAGGGATCGGTCCATTGGTCCAGGATTTATGGGCGAAGATTTTGGGTTTTGGTCCCCTCTATAGATAAGATTAGATAAAAGTGTCTTAGTGCGAAAACTGTTTCTGGAGGATCAGAAAAGATGATCCAGTGACTCAGGAGTGATCCTATGGATTCATAACAGTATCCCATTACATAAGAACTCCCCCTGAGGTGAGAAGAGAAGTGTTGGTCATGACAATAAACAGTCAATGTAAGTCAGGGTGAGAAAGAACTGGGGCAGTGGTGAAGATGGACTTTAAATGGATAAAGGCTTCCTGACAAGCAGAGGACCAATTCCAAGGGATGTCTTTCTTGGTCAGGTGATGAAGTGGAGTGGCTAGGGTGGCGAAACTGGGGATAAACTGCTGATAGAAATTGCAGAACACAAGGAAAAAACAGACCCCCTTCAATGGTTTTGGAGAGGTCCAATTTGCGATTGTGGCAATCCTGACTGGATTCATATGAAGACTATTGTGGGATATGATCATTCCGAGGTATTCGACTTGAGAGACATTGAACACACATTTCAATAGTTTCAGAAAGAGACAATGTTTGCAAAGACAGGTGAGCACTTTTTGTGTTTGCTTGTGGTGGATGGTCAGGTGGAAAGAGTGAATGAGGAGGTCATCCATATAGATAATCAACCACCCTTCAGCAAGATAATTGTGAAAAAGATGGTTCATCATTGCTTGGAAGGTCACTGGAGAGTTGCACAATCCAAAAAACATTACCATAGGTTCAAAGAGGGCAAACGGGGTAATGAACACAGCTTTCCATTGGTCTTCTGGTCGGATGAGCACATTATTGTATCCCCATCAGATATCCATTTTGGTAAAGATAGACAATTCCTTAAGTTTGTCAAAAAGGTCAACAATGAGGGGGAGGGGGTATGTGTTTTTTCTGGTGTGCTCATTGAGATATCTGTAATCCTGACATGGCCATAAATCTCTGGTTTTCTTTGGAATGAAGAAAAAGAGAGATGCTTGTGGAGACTTGGATGGAACTATTTGTCCTGCTTTCAGATTTTCGTTGAGGAAACTTTGACAAGCTGTCAGTTTGGTGGGATTCAAGTGGTAGACTTTCCCTATTTTAGGGATGAAGTCAGGTTGCAATGTTATGGCATGATCAAAATCTCTGGAAGAAGGGAGGGTTCCTAGTTGGGGTTCCCCAAAGACATCATTGAAATCATGGATAAAAAGGGGTAAGAGGGAGTCATTTTTCAAGTTGGTTTGCATAAGAGAAGTGGAAAGAGTGGTTTTAGCTATTTGCAGGGAGTTGCAATACCTCTTTTTCCATTGTTTAGCAATCCATGCATTTGGGGAAGATTGAAGGAAATGTAAAATTAATGTTTGGTCTGGGGGTATCTGAGTTTGATGAGAGGAGAATCCTGGAAGAGGTACTTCTTCTTTTGTCCAGTTAATCAATGGGTTAGTTTGCCACAGCCAAGGCAAACCTAGAATGGCATGTTCTTTACCCAGATGTGTAACGAAAAACTCCCATGGGGCAGTCCACCCAGGAATGGTTGCCATGAGAATAGCTTTATGGGTTATCTGGACCCCTTTATTGTGGGTCTCATCTATATTTCATATGTTGAGCAGTGTTGTAAGGGGAAGAAGTGGAATATGATGTCATCTGACAAAAGAGAGATCAAGGAAACTCCCAGTTGTGCCACTATCAAGAAGAGCAGAGGTGTTGATGTTTTTGTCATTGTGACCAAAGGTGAGGGAAAGAGGAAGGTGTATAGATTTTGTCATCCTTCCATTAGTATATATGATGGCCACATCAGTAGATAAGGGAAAAGGAACCATCAACTTGTCAGTTTCCCTAGTCAAAAATCCATTTCTACTCTGGCTATTTCTTTGTCTCTGGCAGTCTCATTTCCTGTATACAAAGCTTGCAATACTTGATGGATTTGTGTGGGAGTAGTTTCTTGTGTGACAAGGGTTGCAATGTATTGATCAAGCTCACTGGTATTAGTGGTCTGGATAGTCTGTCAAGGGGGATTATGCTGTCCTCCTCTGTTTGTGAGACATTACTGAAAAGGATTGGTGGAATTAATATGAGGAGGGATAAAGGAATGTTCTTCCCTGGTTTATCATGGTTGCAATCCTCTTCCTTGATGGTTGCTTGACTGACATCCTATATGATGACAGACGAAACACCTATTCTCCCACAGATGTTTTGCTCAGTTCAATGGTATAAGGAAGACAGCATCTATGTCCATAGCATTGGGATCTTTTGCTGTTCATTCAACATTTAAAGAGCCTTCTGCATGTAGGGCACAAATTTGTTGTTGTTGGGCATGGAATTTGGTGGCTGCAGTAACCCATTCATCAAGCATTGCAGGTAATACTCCTATGGAAAGGATCATTTGGGTGATTTGGGGATTGAGACCACCAGTGAAAGTGTCAATTAGTATGGCATCATCTGTGACACCAGAATAAGCTGTGTGGAGTTGGAAATCAGCAAGATAATCTTGAAATCCTTCTTCTTTATCTTTTGTTACAAATTTGTACATTTATCATCTTCATCTTTCTTATCATAGTTGTTTCCTTTTCATCTCCCTATGATTTCATTTCAGATGCTATTCTTCTTCTAGGTTAGTCATCTATTGACTGCCTCGTGTCCCCACCATTCCCACTCCTATCATACATAAATGTTTCCCCAATTACTTGCACTCCATGTTAGGTAGTGTATAGCTTGGTCCGTTCACATATTAGGATAGGATAAATACTGAGAGCACATGTATAGTAACTTCAAGCTAGTTCTACACAATCACATTCGTAGTTCCTAGTTCTTCCAGGTCCTCTTCTAAGGTCGTTGGGTTGCTCCAACAACTAGAAGATATATCGAACTTGTCGTTCTTCACAACCAGCGTAACATCTTTCAAGTTTTGACATGTATTCAGCATTTTGTGGTGAGCTTCCTCTTCAAAATTGTAGGGATAGAAGGTCTTCCCAAAGTCTTCCATGAAAACATCCTAAGTTTTCTGTGCAGGAGGTAGGGCTGCATTATTCAGGCGAGTGTACCACTTTTCTGTGAAGGGGACTCCTTGCCCCTTTGTAAATTTGCTCAATGTGGCTAGAATCTTATCTCCATCAGTGATATAGATGGTGGGGTTCAACATAAAATATGCTGTCATGGCTATCCCCCAGCTAATGGCTTTGGAGGTCTCTCCAGTAAAATCAGAGGGCATTCCTGCCTTTTGTTCAGGGGGGTTTTGAGGAATATTCATGACTGGTGGTGGAGGGGGAGGAAGTGGGAAGGGAAATGGGGGAAGAATAGCAAGAGAGGTTAGGACTGGAGGAGGGAAAGGAGGAGCTGAGGGAGGAAGATGATAGGTAGACTGAGCTGAGAAAAGAGCAATGAGGGATTCCACTTCCTCCTCTGGACCAGGGGAAGGAGAGAGGGTAGAAGCATGAAAATGATATCAGGATGGAATGGCTGGAGCATTAATAGCATCTCAGCAAGGAGAAGCTAGTTCTTTTGTTACACAAATATGATAAAAAGATCTTCTAGTTGCTAGAGTAATCCAACAACCTTAGAAGAGGACCTGGAAGAACTAGGGACTATGTTGATATTGCATAGAACTAGCTTACTCTACTAGTACATACGCAATGGGTATTTATACTTGTAAGAATACGAATGGACCATATACTAAACAAGTACTATGGGGTAACATATGATCAAGTATGTGGGAAGATTGGGGATACAAGGATACCACGAGGTAATCCTAGAAAAGAAAAAGGCATCCAATGGAATGGGGAAAGACATAACATGAAAGGGAAGTGATAGCTATCATACAAAATCATAACACCTATGCTTGGTCTAGCATTGGGGTCTCTAGTCAACAAGTTCTTTTTCCTACTCCCTACCCCTCCCCCAGTATACGATTAGATGTTATTCCCTTTATCTTTGATGTTCCCTCTGATCTACAGATAACGCTTGTCTTCTAGGTCATTTGTATTACACATCATGTGACATACACATGTTTGCCATAAGGCCTTTATGCTTCTACCTCATGGCTGTTCCTGTTATATCAGCTTACGTGTTCTCTGTAGCCCAGGGCTATGGGCATTACCTCTGATAGTTCAACCTTTGACCATGGGTTGTGGGCTTTCCTTATATAGCACTTAGTCAGCATGGTCTGTGCACCATGGCTGCCAGTATATAAGTAGCACTATTTGTAGGAGTATTCCCTAAGCTAAATCTCATTGTTATATTGCCTAAGTGTGGGCCTGTAACCTCTTGTGGCCATCCTCATCCCACTGCCATGCCTTGAGGATTCTCTATATGATCTCTTGTCAATCCTGGTAGAAGCCCTTGACAATTTGTCTTGCTGCCACCATTCTTGTCTCCATTGTCCTAGTGTTTGTGCTAGCAGTCTTAGCTGATATCATCTCTGTCATCACCATCGTCCTACTAGCCTTTGCTATCAGTCTTTACCTAGTCGTTACCCTCATAGTCACCACTATTCGAAGTTATTGGCTCACTATGTAACAAAAGCCGTTATCATCTCTGTCATTGCTATCATCCTACTAGCCTTTGCTATCAGTCTTCACCTAGTTGTCACCCTCATAGTCACTGCCATTTGAAGTTATTGGCTCACTATGTAACATGCTGACCAATCACATAACACCACTGTTTGCTTTTCAACTACTCTCTATGTGAAGATTGGTGAACAAACTCAGAAGATCCAATTCTATGTTATAAATTGTGGAAAAGAGAACATAATCCTTGGAGCCCCATGGTTAGAATGGACCAACCCAGTCATTGACTGGAAGAAAGGGATGGTCACTCTGGACGAATTCCTTGATAAATCTCTAGATCTCTATCTAGAATATATGGGAGCCCATATCTCCTACCTATCTAAAGAAAAACCAATGAAAGAACCTGCTTCTTCAGAACATATAGTCCTTGACAATGTCAAAGTTGAAGGACTCACCTGATGCCTAGACACTGACACCCCAGAACAGCTTGTCGATCAACAGCTAGACTTTTACACCATTGCTACCCTCTATCATATGCAAGGGCACATGGTTATCAACCCTAGAATCTTCAGAATGGTGGCTAAACTCATGCAATCAACAGAATTAGCCATCATTGCAGAGAAAGTAAAACCAAAAGCTACCCTTTCTCCTGAATATAGCAAATTTGCTTCTGTCTTCTATAAAGAAGTGATAGAACATGTTCCTCCCTCCCAACCTTATGATCATGCCCTGAATATGAAAGAGACCTTCATTCCAAAAAATTCCAAGATCTATCCTCTCTCTCCTGATGAATGAAAAGCCACAGATAATTTCATTGATGAACACCTTTGAACAGGCAAGATTCAACTGTCAAAGTCACCCCAAGCATCACTGTTCTTCTTTGTCAAGAAGAAAGATGGTGGACTACATCCATGCCAAGATTACAGATGTGTCAACAAACATACTGTTGGTGATGCTTACCCCCTCCCCCTTATCTCTAACATCATCTCCAAACTTAAAGGAGCCTCATATTTTACAAAGTTTGATATATGATGGGAATACAATAACATTTGCATTAAAGAAGGTGACCAATGGAAGGCTGCTTTCATCACCCATCAGGGACTCTTTGAACTGATGATCATGTTCTTTGGACTATCCAACTCCCCCACTACATTCCAACATTTCATGAATGACTCCTTTCATAATATGATTGCTGAAGGATGGCTCATCATTTATATGGATGACCTCCTTATCTTTTCAGACAACCCAGAAGAACACAAACATTGCATGAAACATGTTCTTCAATGAATAAAAGAACTCAACTTGTACCTCAAGCTTGAAAAGTGCAAGTTCAACATCTTTGAGGTGGAATACCTTGGAATGATCATTAAAAATGGCAAACTTGCCATGGATCCAGTTAAGTTAGCTGAAATACAAGATTGGCCTACTCCAAAACAAGTCCATGATGTATGATCTTTTTTGGGATTTGCCAACTTCTATTGTCAATTCCTTCCCCATTTCTCTGATATTGCCTGACCTCTTCTTGATCTAACAAAGAAAACCAAACCTTGGGAATGGAAGGAACACCAACAGACTGCCTTTAACACATTGAAAAAAATGTTCCTTTCTCAACCCGTTTGTGATTGCAAAGGGTTTAGAATAATCAGGAAGTTGTAGAACAGGTTGAGAAAGAACATCTTTTTCAATGTGTCTTCACATAGAGAGTAGTTGAAAAGCAAACAGTGGTGTTATGTGATTGGTCAGCATTCCTAGTGATGATAGGGCAGGTAAGTTGTTCAAGGGGAATTTTATGTTTAGTGGCAAAGTGATGATCAATGCAGGAAATTTCTGCTCCTGAATCTATGAGGGCAGAAGTGTCAACAGTTTCAAGGTTCCAGTGGTAGCAATGAGTTGTATTGGCAATCTAAGCAACTTTGATTGTCATTCCACTATAAGTACAGGAGAGCAGGTGACCTTTGAAATGGAGGGTACTGATGTTGAAGCAGTCCTCCCATCTAAAAATCTTTTCATTTGAAGAGGCAGATAGATAACATGCCCACCATTTCTTTTTTATCATTGTGCCCTTTTTCATCATCTTTCTGGTTTTCTTCTGTTTCTACCTTTCATACTTCCTTCTTTTCCATATGTTTCTTGCAGTTTAGGGCATTCCTTGGATATGTGACCTTGTTGATGGCAATTGAAACAAAGGCCTCATTGCTTATGCTCTGTGACTTGTTCAAAGGTAAGCCAATCCACATCCATTGCATTTGGATCTTGAGAAGAAGAGGACAAAGTGGTGGTGTGTTGGTAGGGTGGGATGTAGGTGGAGGGGGAAGATCAGGAATGCAGCTTTTTGATACAATCTGCAAGATCCCATTGGATTTTAAAGTGAATGGCATTGGTATACCATTCACTGATCTTGATGGGGACATTATCCATGGATTGGATTCATCACATCAGGAAGGGGAGAATTCCAGCAGCAAAGTATGAAATTAGTACTGTGGAGTCAGAGGTTTCATTTAATTCAGCCTGAATGGCTTTCATCTTGAACTGGTTGATACTGTATAGCCAGTCAGGTTATTACACTTTCAAATGTGGTAGGTGGTGTTATGAATTCATAAGATCACCCCTAAGTTCCTGGATCATCTTTCCTGATCCCCTAGAAGCTACTTTCACTCTAAGGTACTTTTATCTAACCTTATCTATAGGGGGGACCAAAACCCAAAATCTTCGCCCATAAATCCTGGACCAATGGACCAATCCCTTGGCCCCAGCTCTTCCCCCCTACTCATATACATCTAGAAGCACCCATGGACACACTTACCCCCCATAGATTCCACCCCCTTGGTGGCAGATCTCTAGATAACCCCAAGGGTAGCTTATGCATCAAACATGTGATCTATCATACCCAGGGCTATGCTACCACTGCAGCAAGGATCCCTCATGTATATACTTCCATTCTACATGTGCTAACCTTGCCTCCATACACCCTAGACAATCCAATCATTAGATCTAAGTACAACTTGTTACGGTTTTGCCTGCACCTGCCTGCAGGCATCGACACTCGGTATTGCACTCTTCAGGCCTTGAAGGTCACTCTTGGATGGGATCAAGCCATAGCAAAGGAGTAGCAAAAGGAAGGAAGATGGATTGAATAATGCCTAAAGCTAGGCAAGGTACAAGCAGGGAACCGATGTTAAAGCTGAAACTTGTTACAGTTTTTTGGTTTTCTTTCTTTTCTCCTTACTTTCACATCTCATCGTCTTCTTTGCTTACGTCATTCTTCTCCCTCGGATGCTATTCCTTTTCTAGGCTTAGTCCTTGTTGACTATCTTGTGTCCCCATCCTTCCCACGATATACCCTTAGTCCTACCCCAAACGTTCCCAGTTTAGCTTTACATAGCTTGGTCCGTTCGCCACAGGGACTCTTATAAATATGCCACGACATGTACTAGTAGAGTAAGCTAGATCTACGCAATACATGTAGTTCCCTAGTTTCCTGGTCCACTCCTAAGGTCTCTCATTGCGACTAGGAGTTCTTTGTCCATCGTTGAATCCATTGGGAATTATGAAACGCGTAACAAAAGATCTAGCTTCTCACTAGTTGAGAGCTGTCCATGCTCCAACCATTCCACCAAGATATTTTCCTCCTCCCAACTCTTCCGACTCTACCATCTCCGCCGAAGAAGACGAGGAACTCTACCAGGAGATTCATACCCCTTCCCCCTCAGTACACCTCTTTTCCCCAGAACACAATCCAGATGTTGCCACTATGAATGACCCAAATGTAAACACTCCCCTCGACGTTGTTGCACCCCCTCCCCACATACCTCCCTTACCTGCTGAGTCGAAAGCAGGTCTCCCAGAGGCCTTCTCTGGCGAAATAAAAGACGCCATCCATTGGGGCCAAGCTATGGCTGCCTACTTTAAATTGAATCCCCGTCACTACAAATACGACGGTCCAAAGATCTTAGTAACCCTGAGCAAGTTAACGAAAGGAAGGGGGGTCCCCTTTGCTGAAAAATGGTACCACCTCCTGAATAATGAAACCATCCCTGACGATGAAAAAACGTACGAACACATGATGGAGGATTTCAACAAAACGTTCTACCCCTACAATTTCAAAGAGGAAGCGTGGAGAAAGCTACTTGCAACAAAGCAAAACCTGAAAGACAGAGATGAAGGTTTTCAGAATTACCTCGCAGATTTTCAACTGCATGCAGTACATAGCGGGGTAACCAATCAAAATACTCTCATCAATGCCTTCGCTGCGGGGCTTGACCCTCAACTGAGCCAAATGATTTTATCAATGGGGATGCTCCCTGATACGTTAGAAGCTTGGGTCACTGTGGCTGCCAAATTCCATGCGCAGCAACAATGAATCCGAGCGATTCGTGCTGGAGGATCGTTCCAGTTGGGACTTGGAAGGAACCGAGACCCAAACATTATGGACGTAGATTCCATAACGCTAACACCTGCAAACCGAGCAAAGCATCTACGTGAAAATCGTTGTTTTACCTGCCACAGAGTAGGATGTTGCACCAGTAATCATCGGGGGCAGAACCAAACTACTTCCCGCTCTAACAATCCTTTCTGCTCGCGCAACCCCTTCGTGTCTCAACCCACCAACGCTCCTAGTACAAGTACATCCAATTCTCAGAGAGCCCCTCATCCCAACCCCATCAGAGCGATTAACGTTGAAGCGGAACCCTCCCCTCTCAATCAATATATCAATCAACTCGTCGAAGGAGGGACTACCGTTGAGCAAATTTGTAACGTCTTGACAGCCTGCTACGACGGGAATACAGAAGTGGAAGAAAAGGCTCGTGTTGAGTTAGCTGTTCAACGAGGAAAGGATTTTTAAAAAGGGAGAGATTGCAGTCAACCACTTGCCTCCCTATTGACGTTGTAGCTTCTGTACATCAGACGGGATTCAATGAACAATCAATGCGTCTTCCCCTCCGATTATATGGAACAACAACGAAAGTTGACATGTTTGCCCTCGTTGACAGCGGAGCCACCAGCAGTTTCATGGACGAAACGTTTGCACGACGACATGGTTTCCCTCTTACTAGGATTTCCATTCCCCAAGTTGCAAGGAATGTAGACGGGACAATCAATAAGAGTAGCATCATAAGGTATCAAACATCTCTCGCCATGAAAATCAGGACACAAGTCTATCCCTGGACATTTTTAATCCTTGCTCTCGGAAAAGAACATCTGATTCTCGGTTTACCCTGGCTACGGAAGTCCAACCCAGATGTCAACTGGGCAACTGGCACCATAACTCTCCCTGATGAAAACACACGATATCTATCCACAAATGTCAACCCCATCATCAATAAACAATGGAAAAAGCGTTTTGGTCCTGACCAGATGCTCGTCAGAAAAATCACCCTCACCACAACCCTGGCCCAACAACAGACTGATAAAAAGGCCACCGAACTACCCTCACAGTTCCGTAAATATGCAGAAGTATTCGCAGAACCAAAACTCGGACAACTCCCCCCTTCTCGCCCTTTTGACCACACCATCACCTTAATGCCATCTTTCGTTCCCTGAATTGCAAAAATATACTCCTTGAACCCTGCCGAACGAATTGCATGTCGAACATTTTTGGACGAAAACTTACAGACCGGGAAAATCATCCCTTCCAAATCACCCCAGGCCTCCCCTTTTTTCTTTGTACAGAAGAAAACAGGTGACTTACGACCCTGCCAAGATTATCGCTACCTCAACGAGCATACAATCAAGAATGCCTACCCACTTCCACGTATTTCGTCTCTTATCGATCAGTTAAAGGAATCAACTATCTTCACCAAATTCGACGTCCGATGGGGATACAATAATGTTCTCATTTGACCCGAAGATCGTTGGAAGGCAGCGTTTATTATGCCTTTTGGACTTTTCGAACCTACCGTGATGTTCTTCGGTCTCTGCAATTCCCCCACAACCTTCCAAGCCATGATGAACCATCTCTTCCATGATTATCTAGCGGAAGGATGGGTAATCATTTATATGGATGACATTCTCATCCATTCCTCCGACTTGGCCACACATCATCATCGCACTCACCTCATTCTCGAGCGCTTATGGCTCCACCAACTTTATCTCAAACTATCCAAATGTATATTTGACGCGTCCGAAATTGAATATTTAGGCATGATTATCGCTCATCATCGGGTACAGATGGACCCTGTGAAACTGTGCGCTATCAAACAATGGGAACCCCCTCAATCCATAAAAGGGGTCCGATCTTTCCTTGGATTTTGTAACTTCTATCGAAAGTTCATTCCGAACTTTTCCCTCCTCGCTGCCCCACTCCATCAGCTTACAAAGAAAAATCAACCATGGGAGTGGAGTGACGCGTGCACAACGGCTTTCTCCTCGATAAAGAAAATCTTCTCTTCAGCCCCCATGCTACTACTCCCCGACTTATTAAAGCCTTTTGTCATTATGACTGACGCCTCTCTGACGGCTAGTGGGGGAGTGCTGATGCAACGAGATGTCAATGGGGACTTGCACCTGTGTAGTTATCTCTCTCGCACTCTTACTCTGCAGGAACAGAATTACGACATTTATGATCGAGAGCTACTGGCCATCATCCATGCTCTCACTGAGTGGCATCATTACCTACAGGGGACCGGTTGTATGGTCGAAGTGTATACCGACCACAAAAACCTCTCGTATTTCCGTCAACCTCACCATCTTTCCTACCGACAAGCCCATTGGATGCTCTTCCTCTAGGACTTTGACCTCAAATTTGTAGTTCAGCCAGGCACGTCGATGGGTCCTGCCGATGCTCTCTCTTGCATGCACAATATTGATACCACCAGTGACAACACCGACATGGTCCTCCTATCCCCCGAGCTCTTCCTTGCCCATATCGATGTTACAGTGTTGCCTGCACCTGCCTGCAAGGCATCGACACCATCCAAAGGTCTTGAAGGGTGAACAGCCAGGATCAGACATGATGGGAAAAGGACATGAGAAGAGAGTAGATTGCAGGACAAGAATGCCTTATGCTAGGCAAGGTACAGGTAAGGATCCGCGATATTAAAGATGAACGTAAGGTTCAACCGCGCTAAGTACTACCTTTATATACCTACTAGGATCGCGCACAGACCAAGTTACCTAATGCGCTACTAATGGCAATACCCTGAACCCAAGGGTAAGCCCTAAACCCTAGAAGCAAGAAGCACACCTCGTGGGGGATAAGAAGGAAGCCACGAGGACCAAAGAAGCACGGCCATACCTGCCGTGTGGGAAGTATCTAACTACATATAGATCGGGGTCAAGGGTACACCTGATCGAGAAGGAAGTCCATGTCGGGCAACGTGCGCCGACGCGTAAGCATAACGGATATCGGATGACAATCCGATATCAAAAGGGGTATTGGCTATCGGATCACGATCCGATGCCAGGGATCTAAGCATAACGGTCTGACCTTAGCATAGCAGCTAATCGGACAGGGAAAGTCGTAGGTGAAGGGATTGACGACTGTAGGTGATATGGGGTAGTCGTAGGGAAGTCAAATTGAGTATTTGTTGTACGTTTACTCTACAACGTAGACGTCAAGGGCAGTTTCAAACAGTAAAACCCCATTGCTAGCTTTAGCGCAAGTAGGTTTTCATTAAAACCGTAACAATCAATGCCTCCCTTCTTTCCACCATCCACACGTCTTCCCGTACCGACTCCTTGGTCCTCTCCGCTCGCTCTTCCCTCCAACAAGGCATTCCCCTCTTTTCCCGTTCCTCTCTCCATGATTGGTTGTATTCACCCACGGACGGCTGTCTCTATTACCACTCCCGACTGTACATTCCTCCCACCACTTGCTCTTCTCTCGTTACATCTGTCCATACATCCCCCTCGGGCAGCCACAGCAGGATTTATCGTACACTCTCCCTCCTGCAACGTGATTATTGGTGGCCTGGTATGGCTTCTTTCGTCCGCCGGTTCGTTTTGGGATGTCCCCTCTGTCAATCCAGCAAAGTGAACACCCATCCGACTGTTCCCCCTCTCTCTCCTCTCGCCTCCTCCTCTACTCGCCCTTTCCAACAAATCTCCGTCGATCTCGTCTCTGGTTTTCCCCTTGTGGACTCTTTTGATGCCGTTCTGGTCGTGGTCGACCATGGTCTTAGTAAGGGGGTGTTTTTCCTCCTCTGCTCAAAATCGAGCGATGCTGCCCATATTGCCCATCTCTTCTTCACGTACATCTTCCCACATGTCGGTCTTCACAACCACATGATTTCCGATCGGGGCCCTCATTTTGCCTCGGTCTTTGCCCGCGAACTGGCTCGTCTCCTACAATACGACATCGCACTCTCATCCGCCTACCACCCTCAAACGGATGGCGAAACAGAATAGGTGAATCAAGAGTTGGAAACATACCTTCGTCTCTTTTGCCAGGATAATCCAACAACCTGGGTCTTCCTCTTGCCCATGGCACAATTTGTGCATAACTCATCCGTCCACTCTATAACCAAGGTCACTCCTTTTTCCTTGATTTTAGGATATGAGCCTCGTGCCTATCCTCCGCTTGGAAAAACCTTTCTCCCCTCCTTAACCGAATGGCTGACCCTTCTGGATAAAGCCCGAGAGGAAGCCCTGCACGCCCATCAGCTGGCACAACAATATATGCGCAAACGAGTGTGAAGTAGGTTCCGTCCCTGGCGGGTCGGTGATAGAGTGTGGTTGGAAGCCAAAAATCTCCACCGAAGCTCCCCATGGAGGAAATTAAACCCCTTACGAGAAGGGCCGTTTGAAATTGCAAAGGTCATTTCTCCTGTGGCGTATCAATTACGTCTTCCCTCATCCTGGAAAATCCACAACGTGTTCCACGCCTCCCTTCTAACCCTGTACTGTCAGATAGCCGAACACGGTAAATCAATCCTCTGGCCCCCATCAACAGATATAGAAGGGGAAGAAGAATGGGAAATAGAACAGATCTTATGACATAAAGGGACCAATAGGAACCAATCTTTCCTCATCAAATGGAAGGGATACTCGTGGGCCGAAAATACCTGGGAACCGGAACAGAACTTGCAAGGTGCATGGACCATCCTCCTTGCTTATAAGCAGGAGCACGCATTGGAATGAGGGCAGTTCTCTACACAATGCCTTCAATCCGCAACTCTTCCCCTCGTCCCACTACTTCGGCTCACCTTATCCCCGCTGTTTTCCCTATACGTCTCAACTTCCTTCCTGATGTCGCCCATTCACTGGTTTTTTCCACAGTTCTGCAGGATGCCGCCTTATTCGCCAGAGCCATGGAATCCAGATTGGTGGATCACGCTCTCGAAGATGCATGTCGATTGTACCATACCCTTGCCACGCTAAGGCTTGTCTTCTCCACCGCCACTCCGACTGATCACCCTCCGCTTCTCGCAGCTCAAGGGGCCACTTGTCTCTCGCGAGCTCGAGGAGAGGCATTGGACCTACTCTACCGGCTAGGATTCGGCTACATCTTGAACGACCTACCCTTTGACCTAATCGGTCCCATCGTACACCCCTTCTTGTGTGCCATGCATCCTATGGCATGGTACGCCTACTTACAAGCACAAGAAAGACCAGTATGCATATCTGCGGTAACTACCTTTCCCCCCGAGCCCTTAGCCCTAGCGGATTCTCCTCCTCCTCTCGTCCCTGTTGGGGACGAAAATTCCACTCCATCCTCTCCAACCACCACTACCCCTATGCCGGGGGCATATCATTCACCGGTCGTATCCCCCACATCGACGACGAACGACTCCCCTCTCCCGTACCACCACCGTCTTCACTCCCAGTCATCCCACGAGACAGGGAAACTCCTTCTCCCCCTCGCAGATCAACCGGTCAACGATCGAAGAAGGGGAAGAAGAGACAAGTGATCCAGACATCCTACGGGTTACCATCGTCCCCTGCCTATAACCTTCACTCGACAAAGAAAAGCCCCTCATCTCCTCATTCCAGATTGAATGTTTCACCACACCCTTCCACCTTGACTTCTTCCACCATCGATCCTTTCTCGGTTTGTGAATGGTGTGGAGAGAAGGACACTCATCTCGGCATTTGGTGCCCTCGTCATCAATGTCCCTCCTGCAATGCGTACACACCTGGACATCTTCTCGCCAATTGTCCCTCAAGCACCTGTCCCTATTGTGCCACATCACATTGGGGACTTCCTTGCCCCCTTTATCATTGTTGCCTGAACGGCTGTGACGAATGTCGCTCTCTCGTGTGGGGCGAGCTGAGTCCTAAACATATCCGTGCTCAATATTTACAGGAGGAAGAGAAAATTCTTCACCAGGATCTCGACGACTACGCCTATATTGATAAGGAATAAAGACGTGGAAAGGTTCGGGTGAACTTTCGGCTAGTGGAGGGCTTTTGTTACAGTTTTTTGGTTTTCTTTCTTTTCTCCTTACTTTCACATCTCGTCGTCTTCTTTGCTTACATCATTCTTCTCCCTTGGATGCTATTCCTTTTCTAGGCTTAGTCCTTGTTGACTACCTCATGTCCCCATCCTTCCCACGATATACCCTTAGCCCTACCCCAAATGTTCCCAGTTTAGCTTTACATAGCTTGGTCCGTTCGCTGCAGGGACTCTTATAAATACGCCACAACATGTACTAGTAGAGTAAGCTAGATCTATGCAATACACGTAGTTCCCTAGTTTCCTGGTCCACTCCTAAGGTCTCTCATCGCGACTAGGAGTTCTTCGTCCGTTGTTGAATCCATTGGGAATTACGAAACGTGTAACAAAACTTAGGGTTTCAGCCTACAAGGTATCTATCTTATATACCTACTAGGGACATGCACAGACCATGTTACATAATGTGCTACGTATAGAAATACCCTGAACCCAAGGGTAAGCCCTAAACCCTAGAAGCAAGAAGCACACCTTGTGGTGGAAGTAAAGAAGACCACAAGGACAATAGAAGTGTGGCGAACACACCGCATGGCATCATAGAAGAATGGGGTCAAGGGTACACCCGTTCTGGACAAGGAGTCATAATGGTCGAGTCATCGTGACTCGACAGATGGTTTCCATAACGGTACGACCCTAGTATGGCAACTAGTCATATGGTGAAAGGTGGGAGAGAAGGAGGGGATGACAGGAACTCCATGAACATTAACGTTGACCCCAATACTAGGGGTCAAGACCCTAAAACTGTAACACAACTCATGTAAATAGTTAGTTAGTATATAAAGCCCAAGGAACTTGACCAGGGGACTCCCCAGTAGAGTTCTCTTGGTGTTCTCCTTCTGATAGGAGGCCCTAGCAAGATAGACTCAGTCCCACATATCCCCCTTTCCCATATCTTCACTCATACTTTGGCCCCCTCTTCATAGATCTCAATCATTAGGCT
>JBBPJT010000584.1:0-19045 GCA_038088895.1 Xerocomus potaroensis
TGATCGCGCTGGGGTAAGTCAGTCTCGCCACTTTCGAGAGTCGGTTCAGTTTGGGAAAGAGTAACTAGTGCCACATACTTTCCGCAGACTTGTGGCTGGTGTGAGGCCGGAGCAAGTGCATGATCTGGCCGAGTCTGCGGTGCCAAAGTTCAGGGCAGGTGGCAGATGGAGAGTGTCAACATCGTTTAGTCGGCAACTCAGTTACCGGAAATATTTCGCGGGAATACTAGACATATTCCCGCTACGCTCTGTATGTGACAAGATAAAAGTTCTCGAGTAAAACTCGCAGCATGTTCGAGCAATATATGTGGCTTGGTCGTTTCGCTTACTTTGTCGCTATGCCCCAAAAGCATCATTTAGCAGTATCTCTATCATCTCGGAATCTTTGATATATGATTGCATGTTTGATCCTTGTCGGATGCGAAGATCTGTATTCATATTTGGAGGCCAATAAAGTCCGTGGCAATCACACGATCTGAATGACAGATGTGCTCGGCAGCAGACACTCCAACCTTATAACTTTAGGAAGGGTGGTAGGAACAACAAACAGTCTTCCTACTTTTGAGAGTAACAGGACACTGAACTTATTGACTTAGGATAGTGCGAACAAACGACTCGTAGTTCACATTGCCATCACTACAAGAAAGAAACCTAAGAACAGACAGACGAGATGACTGTACGACATACCTTCCGATCTGTACACCCTTGAGCAATTCATCTACTTCTTCGTTTGTCATCTTCTCTCCGAGTTGTGTGAGCACATATCTGAGCTCCCCAGCACCGATGAATCCATTTCCCTCCTTATCGAATACCTGGAACCCCCGAATGAACTCCTCTACGTTGAGCGTGAGCGAATGTTGCCACCGAGGACGATGTCAAAGAAGCCGCACCTGGCGTTCCTGCGGGCTTGAACCCGTCAGGTCGATTGAGGATCGTCAGAAATGTCCTGTAGTCCACGTCGTGCGGCGCAGACGCGACGATGTCTGCAACCTCTGCCTGTGTCGGGTTCTGTCCGAGCGCGCGAAGGAGATCCCCGAGGGTCTCCCTTGGGACAGCGCCGGTGCCTTTCTTGTCAAAGAGCGCGAACGCTTCTTTGTATTCTTGGATCGGGATGGGTTCATTAGTGTGAGTTGATGACTGAGGAGACGGACGAGATCACCTGAATTGTCGCTCGCCATGGAAGTCAAAGTTGGTGGGTGGCAACGATTACGAAACGCAACTCGACTAGATTCAAGTCAAGTCAGATCACTGCCACTCATCACCAAGTAGAATCGCGACAGTAGATCTCTCGAGTACCCCTTTCGTTGCGTCAATTCACGGTAGTTTCCAGGTTTTATGTAGCGTGTAGAAACAGTGGGAAACCGCCAACTCTGTCGGCAGCCATTGATCGAGCGTTTCACAATGTCGTCCAATTTTATCTGACCGAGTATATGTTGACAGTGAGAGTTTCAAACAAGAAATGTGTATCATGGTGACAGTCGACGTGAGCTCTCTCACTGCGACCCGTTCTTTTTGCACGATGGAGCCGAATGTTGTCCACCACCCTCAAGGCGTTCTACAACGGCCCCGTTCGATCGAGTCTGTGACTGGCCTGCATTTCTTGATCGGAACGCTCAATGTACGTACATACAACTTGAATTCGAGTTGACGTGCGTTCCCGTCCTTCAGTGCGTCCACCAGTCCTCGTCTACGAGTCCCGAAATTTGTACATCCAAATCCGAAGTAGTACAGACCGCTGCTATTGGCAATAAACAAGCACGATTGTGTACTCTTCCGGCAGCTGGGGCACTTGGAGGCACCTGGAGAACATATGTATATGAAAATGCAGGCCACAACAGTCACGGGTATGAGGGAGTCGACAATACACTCGCGTCAAAACGGATTTTAAAGAATTTTACAGGTTGGATGTATGGGTAGTTGTATACAGCTCTGTAAAAACACGTCAACGGTATTTCGAATAAGGATCATGGTGTACTCGCCTACAAGCGGATAACACTCGTTCACCCTGAGTGCTTCCTCAACACGTGTAGATCCCTCGTATAGTGACGAGTGAACTGCTCGGAGCAGGCTGGACACGGATACCGACATTCGAAATGCTTTTCAAGCATATGCCTCACCAAGTTTTCTCTCTTCATATCGGCGAAGCAGTTGACCCAGCAACACTTCACATCTGCTTTGTCTGGGCCTCCAGAGACACCGTGATGGGTGCGTAGATGCTCGGCAAGCTCGTGGCCCAGAACGTGCACATTGCAAACATTCTGGCCTATCGACCAGCCACAAGGCCAGGGTTTCACGACTTTAGCGAACTTCAAGAGCATTTCCACGTCCTGATCCTGTTAGCGTGATGAGTACCCTCATCGACCCGAATTGACAAATGCCCTGCTGTAAATAAGGCAGTATGCCCGTCAGTCATGGCTGCCAGTGGGTAGTGTCGATGGGCCCAGGTGATGGGCGCCCGCCCGCTGGCTGCTGTCTCCCTTCCCCACGTGACCGGTGGCAACGGTTACGAAACTTCAGTCAGATCACTGCCACAGATCACCAACGTACGTTCGTATCGTAGAATCTGGCTTCAATACATCCCACTTTTGTTGCGTCATCTCATGGTAGTTTCCAAGTTTTATGTAGCGTGTAGAAACAGTGGAAAATCGTCAACTCCGTCTGCAGTCATTGATCAAGTGTTTCACAAACGTGGCCCCGTCGATGTGTCCCTTTCACAACATTATCTGACCAAGTACTGTATATGTGCATCATGGTGACAGTCGGCGTGAACTCTCCCACCGTCGACAATGTTCGACCAATACCAGTTCTTTTTGCACGATGGAGTCGAATGTTATCCGCGTGACTGGCCGGCATTTCTTGATCAGAACGCTCAATGTACGTACATACAATCTGAATTCGAGTTCACGTGTGTTTCCGTCCCTCAGTGGATCAACCAGTCCTCGTCCACGAGTCCTGAAAATTGTGCACCCAAATCCGAATTAGTGCCGACCGCTGCTATTGACAGTAAACAAGTACCCTTCTGGCAGCTGGGGCACCTGGAGGCATCTAGAGGACTGATGGTACATATGTATATGAGAATGTAGGCCACAATAGTCACAAGTATGAGGCATTGCATCCAAGAGTCAACAATATATTCGCGTCAACATGGATCTTGAAGAATTTCTATAGGTTGGATGTAGGGATAGTCGCATACAGCTTCGTAAAAACTTGTCAACGGTATTGCGAACAAGGATCACGATGTACTCGCCCACAAGCAGATAACACGTATTCATCCTCGGTGCTTCCTCGACATGTGCAAATCCATCATATATCGACGGGTGAACTGCTCAGAGCAGGCTGGACACGGATACCGACATTCGAAATGCTTTTCAAGCATATGCCTCACCAAGCTTTCTTTCCTCATGTCAACAGAACAGTTGATCCAGCGACAATTCACAACTGTTTTGTCTGAGCCTGAGACACCGTGATGGGTGCGCATATGCTCGGCGAGTTCATAGTCTGGGACGAACACGCCGCAAACCTCCTGGCTGTCATCCAACCACAGCCCCTTCGATGTTGGTTCGCGACTGTAGTGGCATACTTTGGGAGCATTTCCGCGTCCTGATTCTGTTAGCGTGGTGAGTACCCCCATCGACCCGAATTGACAAAGGTCCCACTGTAAAAGAGGCACGCTCGCCCGTCATGACTGCCAGGTGGGTGGTGTCGATGGGGGCGCTCTCCCTTCCTCACGTGATCTGCTTTGCACCATACGTCCGTCCATCCGCGAACGTGTCTCCTCCCACTGTCACCATGAAGGGGAAGACCATGCCTGGGATGCGTCAACGTCGCACCAACACTAGCGATGTTTACCGGTCTCACCTGCCAGGTATTGCAGTGCCCAACAAAAACGGGACTGTCAAGGGGAAAAGTTTAAAAAAAACGCCATCGTCGCGTATTGATCAAACATGGGACAGTGAGAGGCTAAGTATGTATCACAAGGGCCTCCTGGGCGTACGCAAAAGATTCTTTACCACACTCGACAGTGCACAACCAATTCCTTTTCGCATGTTTGATGAGCGTCGCGCTTCTCCGATCAGGTCTCTGTGTACACGCTCAAGCGATGTGCTACAACGACCTCCTCATTCAATTCGTGATCTACGACTGTTCTTACATACATACAACTTGAACTGCGCTGTGTGCTTGACCACGCGTGAACGAACGGCTCACAGCCCCCCAAAGTTGTTACATACACCAATTTTTTTTTTCATGCACCGACCACGCCCGTCCATGTGTCGACGAGATCGATGACACAGTAGCCTTGAACAGGAACGTACTGTCTCGTGATCATCTTGATCGTTTCCTGTGCGATCATGCCCCCAAGGAACGCTGCCGTGTTTGGAAGCTCCGCAGAAGGCGACCGGGCACTAAAAACATGGGCTCATGAGATGCTGTTTTTTTTCTACCCGTCATCAAATCGGCGCAGCTCACAGCTCTCCGATGGCGTCGTTCAGCACCTCTGGCAATTCGACATCATCACCGACGATGCGCCGCACCTCTTGACGAAGTTCTTCGACGGTCGGTTGTGACCCTAGACGGTTCGCCTCCAAGGCGAACAAGGCAGACAGGGCCAGGTGTGTGCATGTCGCCTGGGGCGAGGACACCAGTTCATCCGCTGCGAATCCGGCAAGTCGACATCACGTCAAAACGAAAACCACGTTGGCGAATCAGCGGACACGTACCCAGCGCCACCTTGTCCCGATCGAACACGCCCCACGGCTTACCTCGGAGAACCCGGAGCGCATGTGCGTTTTTGACGAATATATCGACGACGGTGTCGTCCACGGGTGCGCGGAGATGACTCTTGAAAGCCTGCTTCTCTTCCTGTGCACGTGTCTTGTAGAGTCTCTGGAGATGGATGTAATTAGCGGTGTCGGATTTCATATCGGGGAGCGTAGACGTTAGCGGGAGTGTATGTGTCTCAGATTGATCGGTGAATTCCTTGAGTGCGGCGAGAAGGTGGAAGAAAGGAGAAGAATTCTGACGAAGTGATTCGGGCGATAATGCTGGATCTTCAAACAACGTCGTGATCTCGGAGGGGACCTAGTTTGGCAAGGGTGGAAAGTGAATCGGTAGTGGTGGTGGGAAGGCCATACCTTGGTCTCGGTCCAACAACGATATGCTTGGGCCTCGGCTTCCTCGAAATTTTCTTCGTCAGGTTTGACCTTCATGGCGAGAATGCGTTTTTTGAATTCTTGTCGTTCTTCAGGCGTTTTGGGCGAATTCCCTTTGTGCTGGTGGACTGGAGTGAGTACATCAAGGCACGACTGGATGAACGTACGGATTTCCTCCACTCTTCGAGGACGCGGACGAGAATGACGACATATGGAACGTGGCTGTGATCTGTTGGATCTAGTGAATCAAAGTCGAGGGATAACGCATGATTGCGGAGGGCCGGAAACGGCTTGTCGACGCGGAGAGAGGGGGTGTTCTCGGAATGGCTTTCGATGACTACCAGTGCTTAGTTCGGGGCGGCGACACCAGGGGTGCATGCTCACTGGTGTGCTCGTGAAATTGGATGAAGAACTCGGCCAGGAAGCCTGCCGAGCGAACGACGACGAGAGGTGGACGGGATGGATTGCTCCACAAGAGAGTGGAGAGCCTGTTCAAGAGCACGTTATCGAGGTTATGTGCGATGACGATGGTAAAGGAAGCGATCCATTCCGGGTCGGTGTCGAGTACGGCGTCGAGCGATCGAGTGTCTGCGACGCCGTGCACGCTATCGTTGAGTTCGGCGAGTAATTGAACAGCTTCTGTGGCCCTGTTCTTTCCGATACTGCCGAAACCTTGGAGAAAGAAGTTGTTTCCGGCGTCGGCACGGGAGACAGAGTGGTGGTCGAGGATGGTGAAGTGGCCGATGCCGGGGAGGACGAGATTCTTGAGGATGGAGGTGGCAGTCGCACGGCCAGAGAGGACGAGCACACGGGCCGCTTCGAGGGCGGATTGGCCGCTGGCAGCCCAGAGACTTGAGAGACATGATTGAGAGGTCGCTGAGAGGGGTGTTCTGACAAGACATACCGCAGCTGGCGATCGTAGCGCCTGGTTCTGTTGTCTGGCTGGACCCTGGTGATGTGAGCACGCCAAGGGTGGTAGTTACGATGGGACGTACTGGATCGCGGTCGTGGCCGATTCGATGTCCTGGGAGTCTTGGGACATCGTGGTTTGGGTGAGAACGATTCGACCGACCATGGCCGACTCGACGCGCCAGTTTGGCGATCTCGCAACGCAGCTCGTCCTCGAATCCCGTCGCTCGACAGGGAGTGACACGTTGCTCAAGTACAATGGTGAACTGGTGCGATTGATCATCAGAGAACAGCGCGAGCTCGACAAGCTCGCGGATTCACCAGACGTCACGCCAGAGCTGCTCATCTACCAGACTGCTATTCTGCGGAACAAACGCTGCCTGCTCGCGTACCACAAGCACAGGCTGGACCGTCTTCGCGATATGTACTGGGCAGTAGGTGGTGCGCTGCCGCACCTGCTGAGCAACCCGGACATTCGCAGCAAGCTGTCCCCGCACGAAGTGGACTTTCTGAGGGAGTACAGTGGATCTGTGATGGACTACCGTGCTGGGTTTTCGAACGAGCTGGACATCACTGCGAACGTCACGGAACCACCCAGAGACCTGCATGTGTTGGTGCGGGTCGTGCGGGACTGTGGGGTGATTCAGACCGAGCTAGGGAGCATCGACTTTCAAAAGGGCCAGCGATTCATGGTCAGACGGGCAGATATTGAACATCTCATCGTACAAGGATACCTCGAAGCAGTCTAGTCTAGCTTCAGTCTAGCTTAGCTAGGTTCGTCTTGTTTACCCGTAAACAACCTCACCGCTCACCGCTTACACTCGTTCCACCATGCAGTGCATTCGTCTGTTGCGCTCGGCAGTGGCCAGACGCTATTATTCAAACGAACCGCCGCTCTTTACCCGCACTTCACCGTCTAACACACCCATGTTCACTCCCAACCACACGCCAAAGGAGATCTCGGACTTGGAGTGGGAGATTCGGACTGGTAGGCGGGCTGCATCTGTTCGCGAGATGCTCTGATACGACGTGTAGCACTACCATCCATTACATGCCATGTACCCCAGGACGCGCGATTTACATCCTTGAACAGACACTGCCGGATTTCTTTCAACTTGGTCTGGTCTCGACTGTGGATCCGACGAGACCAGACATCGTCGATGCTGCTCATTCGGAGGACGGCCACGTTGGGCGTATATACAGTCCGACCGTTCGTCTGACGTACACACCGCCTGCTGCGCTGCCACCTCCTTTCCCAAGAACGCTGTCGCTTGAAGGTGCGTCTGGGAGTGCAAGCGATCGCCGCACGCCTGAGTGAGCACCAGGGCTTCCGTTGTACACGGCATCGTCCGTGTTCATCCGCCATACGATGAAGACGCTCTACTCGGACCTGCGGGTGGAGATGCGCAAGCTGATGGTGTCGCCCTCGCAAAAACGTGAGAAGAGTGTGTTGGTTGGGCTGACGGTGTTTGGCACGACCCGTGTCAGTGGTGGTCTCGGGGAGTGGCAAGTGTGCGTGGTGCGACTCGGATTGAGATGATGTTCGGCTGATCCACAGCAGCGATTCGACGTATCGATTCTCGCCCGTCAATGGACTCATCAACCTGCACACGATCGAGTCGATACAGCCAGCACCACACGAAGCTGCGTACGACGCACTTCGGGCATCACTCAGTCATATATTTGGGATCCAGGGACAGGTGGGACAACAGGTCAAGTGATTATGTAATTAAATCCCAGTAACCGTCCTGTCATATAAAAGCCTACTCCTGGAGACCGTTTCAACCGCGAGAGATCCTTTTTTTGATACCACCATCATCCCAAGTCCCTCCTTTCAAAGCGACGCACTCGTTTGCCATGTTCGCCCTCCTCTTTGCTGCCTTTTTATTCCAATGTACGTCCCTTGCCGATCGCGTGACCCTGGCCTTACGTTCCCCACCAATAGTCGTATTCGCCCAGACTCAGTCCTGCGATCGCACCTACGTCGTCCAACCAGGCGACTATTGCGACTCCATCTCTGCAGCGAACAACGTCTCCACGTAGTGTGCTCTCCTACTTGTATTTCAACATGCTCATCCCCCGTTAGCTATCAACTCGCAGCTCTTAATAGCGCCATCAACCCCTACTGCACTAATCTTCAGCCTAACCAAACCCTCTGTCTCGGTGTTTCGGGCGAGGACTGTCAACAGACATATGTCGTACAGGCCGGTGATACGTGCGATGGTGTCTCCGCGGCTTTCAGCGTGAATGAGACCATCTTTTGCACCAACAACCCTCAACTGGACGAGTGGTGTGACAATTTGTACATTGGCGAGGTCCGTTTTTCTTTTTCTTTGTGATCGATGCAATTCAACGCGTTGTCCAGGTTGTTGCCGTCTGTAACACCGTTCTGGTTCCACCGGCGCCCAGTGGTACTGTGCCTGCTACGGCCATTCCCCCGACTGCGACTCCCGCGATTCCCTGGTGCGATTGAGTCTCATGTTTATTGTTTGACCCATAGATGCCTGTGGGTCCGCACAGGCCGGTCTTGTTGTTTTGCCCCCCTCGTTTTACCCTCTTTCAAAATGTCGTTTAAGACGGCCTGGTTTTCAGTTTTGCATGTTACGATACCCAGCCATCCTCTTTTTACCCTTTATACAGCATGGCATCGTATGTGGTCGTGATTCTGGTATGTTGCGCTATTATGCATACGTGGGAGTTTGTCAATCCAATTCATTCTTGTCTTGTGTGTACCGTACCGTTTTTGAGCTTGACCGTGATGAGCCTTGACAATCCTCTCTACGCCAAGCTGCTCGATCTCCCGCCCGTCTATGATCTGATACTTTCTTGCTTATCGCCCCGCTCGCTCATCTGAGTCGCTCTGGCTCCCTACGTCGCCGTGCTCGGGTTCAAGGGTAGAGCTTTCAACACCAACTGCCATTTCTCGAGACACTTTACTGACCCCATCTTATTTCGCTCACTCCGAGCCAAAACGAACACGTTCGTCTCTGCATCAGACGCACCTCAGTTCTTTGACCGGAGCTTCTATCTACACCGAGTCCGGCTACACCCATCCTGGGCACTCGTTTATAGTTGCTCGATTTCTAGTGGAAGCCAAAGGCTATCGGCTACCCAGACTGGAAGGTAATCGATTAATCATCCGTAACAATTGAGACGGCACCCGGCCGCGTGTAGTAAGTGGCCTAGGTAACGAAGATGATCCCCTCTCAGGGATTACCGCAGTCTGGACGTTTCAGAAAACAGGCTGGAAACAAGAAATAAAGTGTAGATCATCTAGGCGGGCTCATCTCCCGTTAGAAACCCTTCTCGATATTCACTCTACTCCGTCGTCTTTTGGTCCGCGCGAGAATGTCGGTGTCCGGAGTTCATGTTGTCCAGCCAAGTGTTGGGAACCTTGTCACGTCTGATTCTGATGCTGCGTATTCACTCTCCCATGGCGACGTTCATTGATCGCAAGTGGCATTTGCGGGGCGCTCCGACAACGCGACTGAAAAGTACTGTGAGCGCGGCTGGCGCTTCTATGACGAGCCCAGCCCTGATGACCTGGCCAGACATACAATTCGCGGATAATGTACGATGGATACCACTCAATCAGACGGATACCCAGGGCCGTCCACCGTCGAGCTACCCTTCAACACCTCTCACGTTTGATCACGTCCGTTGCAATGGATGGGAACTGAGAACGGGCAACTATGGGCGCTTTCCGTACCTGCACTTTGAACGCCACTCTTTTCCGCTACAGACAACAGTCCTTCGGTACAGCTATGCGATTCCAGAGGAGGCTATATCATATGCAATCCGATATCCTCAAGGAAAATTCAGTCATGCATACATCTCAAAAGTGAATCGGGTGTGGTACGTCTTCTAGCCTGGCGTGTGTGTGGGATTCTCGTCTGGTTGCTAGGTTCGATGCTGACTTCTCGGGCTTCTTGTGAGAGGAGATGGACCGATTTTTATGTTGTGCTTGCTGTCCTGAATGCCGTATAGTGTGGTCGCGTATGACTACTGACGTGAACAAGACAAAACATTTTAGCTGGTGTCTTGTCCACATTGTTGTTCGCGATCATGTCTCGCACAATTCCCGCTCGTGTTTTCATCGTCGCTCTTTGTTTCGTATCCATAGCAATCGTATTCGAGTCTCTGCGGGTCAGGGAGCTGACCAGCCGTGTACTGCGTCGCGGTGACAGCCCTCGTCGACCGGTCCGCAATGTACTCGTCGATCACGCGAGCGCCCTTTTGAGGACTATCTGTGCGTTCTTGAACTTGCGAGGGTTGGATCCTGATAAACGCCGACAGTGGACGCACCGCACTCTTGGGAACTGATCTTCAAGACCGTCCTGTATTCGTTCACGTTCTGGGTCGTCGTCGGGACCAGCGCGCTCCTCGAGCACGTCTATCACTTGGTCACACCGTTGTGTCTGGGAAAAGACGTCGGCCAGCGTCTGTCGTCATTCGTGACGTTCCGTACGTCGTGTCCTCCGAGTGATGCTCTTGTGTGTGCTGACGGTCTCACCTAGACACCGACCCAGCGTGGCCATCGAGCCAGTCGCTTTCTCCTCCAAGTAAACGCCATTGTCAGACTCATGTACGATCACCGAGTAGGGTTACCGAAATTGCGTTTTGAGCCTTGTCACGTTCTTTTTTTTTATTCTGTTTGATGTGCTTGTGATGACCCGGCCTACGAGTCGACCTTACATTTTACCTAATTGCAATCTCGGACATCGATGTTGAGTAGACTACTGAGACGCGCTCATTTGCATCGTACGACGCTTTCTACTTCACCCAACTCCAGTGCGATCACCCAGCTCGAAAAAGATGGCGCTAGCATCCTCCGAGCCGTACAGAAACGCGTCGAGACGAGAAATGAATTGCTCTCCAAGGCATGTATCAAAAAGAAAAAAACAGAGTGGTATCGCTGCGACTGAGGTGTCTACCAGGTATCGGAAGCCATGTCATCTCCAGAAGACATTGCGCGCGCGCGTCACATCAAGGAGCTCGAACCGCTCAGCAACGCATGGACATCTTGGCTCAAAACAAAAGAGGTCCGTCCTCACCACCCACACCCCCGTCTCGCGTCCGCCGATGACGACGACCGGCCCAGTCCCTGCTCGATACCCTCCCGCTCCTCCAGGACGACGACCCGACGATGCGCGCACTGGCGGAGGACGAGTTCGCGGCGTTGACTACACGGCTGTCTACCCACCTCTCAACGACGTTCCCCACGCTCCTCGTCCCGCCTTCGCCGACGCGCGCCTTTGCAGCCCTGGTGGAGTTCAAAGCGGGGGTGGGCGGCTCCGAAGCAGCGCTGTTCCTCGTGGACATGCTGCGCGTGTACGTCCGGTACGCGCACGCGTGCGGATGGCGCGCGGACGTGATCCAGAGCACGGAGATCGACGGCGGGGGGATGCGCGAGGCGATTGTGGAAGTGAAGGGCGAGGGCGCGTACGATGTGCTTCGGTGGGAGACGGGCGTGCACCGTGTACAGCGCGTGCCGGCGACGGAGGCGAGTGGGCGGGTGCATACGAGCACGGTTGCGATCATCGTGCGTTCTTTTTTCTTTTTTTTTTGCCTCGATTGAATGGTGGGTGACGGTGATGGTGTTTAGGTGTTGCCGTTGAGTGAGGAGGCGGAGCCGGCTGCGGATGATGAGCTGTTTAGGATGGCGGATGTCCGGATTGAGGTGATGCGTTCGCGTGGGGCGGGTGGGCAGGTGCGTCGGTCTGTCTTGGTTGGGTTTGGGAGACGTCGCTCATGCCTCTCCGTCGCTTGCGTTGCCGGTCAGCATGTGAACAAGACCGAGTCTGCGGTCCGTTTGACGCACGTCCCCACGGGCGTGACGGTGTCGATGCAGGACGAACGGAGTCAACACCAGGTAAGGGTGTTACTGGCTCGGCGTTTCGAGCTTCTGTTTTTTTTTGGTTGGTCTCACCCCTCGTCGCGTGTTGTTTTTGCGTAGAACAAGCGTCGCGCGTTTCAAGTCCTGAGGGCGCGTTTGATGGATATGAAGATGACGCGCGACATCGCGGCACGGCGTGCGACGCGCCAGAATTTGGTCCGGACGGCCGATCGCAGCGAGAAGATTCGGACATACAATTATGCACAGGTGAGTCGGTTCCGGGGGAGCTTCTAGGCGCTGGCTTGAATGTAGCTGTCTTTTCCAGGATCGCGTCACGGACCATCGCATCGGTCTGTCGTTGATGAACCTTCAGTCCTTTATGGAAGGCGATGGTATACAAGCGTTTTTGGATGCGATGCGACGTCATTGGGAAGAGGAGAGGATGGAGGAGGCCGTCAGCGAAGTAGATTAGACGCATATACTACTACTGCTATTACTAGACTTGTAGGGTATATACTGCCAATGCAACGATTTATGACAACGCATGGGTACCATCGATACAAACGTGCGCAGACTCTGATGGAAAAAGGAGAAAATAACAGTCATACGTACTCCGAGGAGCAATCAAAAATGCCAGTCAGATCACCAAGTGGTACAACGGCCCAGGTGACCCATCCAATCTGATGGCGACGGACAACCCCGTCCTGGTTACATGATCTGGCAGATGCGGGCGTCGGCAATACCGAGCCGTTCGAGTTGTTCTTGGTTTAATTCCCGCTCGTCCGCGCGCATTTTCTCCAGCGACTCGCGCGGAAACCAGTCCGCGATAAAGTTGAGCAGCCCGTAATCGAGGTTGGCTAACGGGGGATTTGACTGAGCTGAGCGAGACGGGTGGGATGCCGGAGAGAGCGTGCGTACCTGGGGTTGCCTCCAGGACTGTCGGAGCACGACACAATGGACAGCTCGGTGCTCCGCACCGCTGTAATTTAGCAAGACATCTGGAAACAGGGACGGAGCATGAGATGAATGGATCACGGTCACGGTGGGCGACAGGGAGACAGGGAAATCACCTCACGCAGAAGAAATGGCTACAGCGGAGACGGATCGGTTTGAATGCGACGTGGGTACAGATGAGGCAGGCATAATCGTCAATGTGCGGTACGACGGGTAAGAGCACCTCACCGATCGCTTGTACGAGGAGCCTCGGCAGCGATTTCGGCACAAATCGGCGGGGGACCAGCGCAGACGAGGATGTGTCTCGCTCTAGAAGGAAAGAGGGAATAGGGAGTGTCGTCCGCCGAACATGCTTCTTGAGGATCTTCCGAGTCGCTTCCTCGTTTGCGAACTGAAACTGTGTGTTTCGATGCGTCAGCATGACGCGAACTAGAGAATGGGGAGTGCTGAATTACCTTTTTCACATCTAGGATGAATACGTTCAGGCTCAAAAAGGCGTCTAGGGCATTCCTACTCGCAGGGAGAGTTAAAGACGCTTTCTTTGCCCGGACACGCTCCTCGAATAGTCTGAGATGTGTTTCCGCGTCCTCGATGTGCCTTTCGCCCATGCTCGATTCTCTGACGCTTTCAAAGACCTGCGCTTCGGTATACAGACTAAAGATCTCGCGCCAGGTATACAAATCTGATTTACCACCCCCACGGGGACGCAGGGTTGTTGCATTGTTGGCAACGAGTGAATAAGCCGAAAATGAATGGGGGTTGGAAGATGATGACGGAAGGGCTGTCAAAGATATCGAAGTGGCTAGATTGGTCAGAGCTAAATTGAAACCGTCGAGTAGATTGTCAAAGTGATTAGACAGAGACGACAAGGTTGACATGAGGAGCTGAAAGAAAGCAGCATCGGAAGGGAGCGGGATGATCACATCTGGGGAGTGGTTTCTAAAGGACGGTGATGAGTAATATATCCGGCTCAAATAGACCGAATGCGTACGAGTCCGCTCGGACATCTTGCAAAGGCATTTCATCATTGAGCATGACGGGAGAGTGGAGGAGTGTTGTCATGGTGTCGTTCAGCAATTGCTCCGGAACTAGAAGATCGGTGTGGCACATGGTCGAATGAAAAACGTTATGAGTCCCATCGTCCAAATGATCCAGCGACGAAAATCGAAGTCGAGATTCGGGTAAAGGTGAGTTCAAGGCAACCTCGTAGTCAAACATGATGTGCTTGTATGCATCGTTTTCATTTTCTACACTCGCAAGATGGTCGTTCTTCTCTCCTAGTTTGCGCAGAGACTCAAGAACAGAAGGACCGAGTCCCAGAGAATCAAGCTCAGTAACGGTCTGGTTGATCAGCCTTTTGAGCTAGGTATTGAGTGTACCGGATCAGTGGGCCGAAGGATACGAGGCGTCCAAGATACACACACCTTCCGGTACTCGACAGCATTGTTTCTGAGCTCGGGTGGTAGTGTAGAGACCAGCTGTGCATAAGTCTTTGAAAAGTGCATTGTTATAGATAAGGTAAAGCATCAAGTCATGGAAACAGTCAGAGTCAAGTTTTTGATCGATTTTTGATTGACTTACCGTTGGCACGTTTCGGCCGGGCCTAGCCGGAAGATACCGGATATTCGGTTGTTGCAAAGTCTAAGGAAAGAACAAGATGCGTATCAGACAAGGGTAGCTAAATTGCACAACGTTTTACTAGCTTTTCAAGTAATACACTCACCCGCCCGAGTGCACTTGAGGCTTGACGTTGTTAGGAACGGAAGCCTTTGCCAAACACACCGCTTTTGGCAAGCCGACATGCGTCCTACTCCCGAACAGCTGCTCGTCCTTCCAACCATCACCATGGACCAGATCTTCCAGTTTCTGGCGCGTATCGCCGACACTGGTTCAGATCCAGAACTGCCACCAGGCTCACCACCAACTTGTAAGTACGTACCTTTTGTTATGTCTCCACAGGCTCACCATCGCCGGAAGACAAGTTCGAAGGTCCTTGGTTCAGCACGCAGATATACCTTGCCTTATCTATCGGAATCGTCTCCTTTCTGCTGTTTTCCTACTGTCGACCCCGTTGGCCACTCCTCTTCGCGCCACGCACAAAGCTAAAAGGTACTCGTTCGACACCCACCCCTTACCTCATCTTACCTTTGTGTCCAGGGTTTTCTCCTCATGAAGTACACGCACACCCCGCCTTCTTTGGTTGGATCATGCCAACTTTGAAGACATCCGAGTATACAATCTTGCAAATAGTTGGATTAGATGCCGCAGTCGTTTGTCTTCCCTTCCCTTCGTTATTCAGGTGGCCATTTAGTACTCTCTCACACAGCTTTTGGGGTTCCTCAAAACATCCTTTTATCTATTTTCTGTTTGCTCCCTCTTTGCAATCGCCGTTTTAATGCCTATTAACTGGACGGTATGTGGCCGCTCAGCTTTCGATTCCTTACCCGGCTCACGTTGTCAGCATAATATTGGTATTGGTGCAGGCTCTGACGACGAAGACACGGATTGGCCGCAGCCTAGCTTGGACATTAATCCTGTCGACCGCGACTGGCTCGACCTCATCAGTGACGCCAACTCCTATCTCACGGTACACTTCCTCTTCACCTACCTATTCACCGTTCTTGCACTCCGTTTCCTATACAAGAATTATCAACGTTACGTTCGCTCTCGGCAGCTATTCTCTCTCGAACTGGTTCATTCCATCCCTGGACGCACAGTCATGATCACGCGTCTACCACTCCATTTGCGATCAGAACGTATGCTCGCCGAATACTTTGAGAATATCGAATTAAGTGTGGAGAGTGTTTCGGTCTGCCGAGAAGTCGGAACACTCCAAATTCTTTTGAATCAACGTACGAAAGCACTATTGAAACTGGAGAATGAGTGGACAAACTACGTCGGTAACCCGAGCGTTGTCGAGTCCTACGATCCCTCCGAGAACATTATGCCTCATTCAAGTGATGCTGAACCATCTGTATTGGAAAGTAGCCCTGCTCGGCTCGTCGTCCCGCACCGCAAACGTCCCACCCTCCGTCCTGGGTGGTTTTCTCGTAAGGTGGACGCGTTGGAATACCTCGAGGCCAAGTTCAGGGAAGCGGATGAAAGAGTCAAGAAGTGGCGACGAACCGGCAGGGCCAAGAGCACCCACGTTGCCTTTGTTACCTTTGAGAAAATGTCTAGCGCGGTGAGCATCTGATGCCCTCTGCCGATTATCACAGGAGGCATACTCACATTTCTATAGCAAATTGCGGTGCAAACTGCACACTCGCCCGACCCATGGGGGACAAAAACTCACCCGGCCCCGGAACCACGAGACATTGTTTGGTCGAACATCGAGCACACACTAGGCTCGTTGGTTTCCCGAGAGCTCCTAGTAATCGGTGCTGTTGTGCTGTTGATGTTCTTCTGGATACTCCCCATCACTGCGCTCGCTAGTCTGCTCAGCTACAAGGAAATTAAGAAAGCGATGCCTTGGTTGGGGGAAATCATCGATCGCAATGATGAAATTCGAGTTATCGTGCAAAACTCGCTTCCCTCTGTCGCCATGATCACGCTTAACGCATTGTTACCCTTCATTCTAGAAGGTGAGAGATTGGTCGAGGGGGATGTATGGCCGTCCATTGATCCCATGTTCTTCAGGGTTAACATATGCTCAAGGTTATAGAGCTCGTAGTTTGGTCGAGTACTCCGTGATGCGAAAGTAAGCCTGTTATGCAAAAGGGTTGGATCGAGCTCACATGAATTCAAGATACTTCCTCTTCTTACTCATCAACGTAGTGTTCATCTTTCTCTTGGCCAGTACGTATTGGCAACTCGTGAGGGATCTGGCGAACTCCCCCGCCAAGATTCCAGAGAAGCTAGCGCTAGCGCTGCAACAAGGCCGGGCCAAGTGAGTGGTAGAGAGACAGAACTGATTCCATTACCAATGTCGTGTTTAGGCACTTTTTCTTGTCCTATGTCATCCTTCAAGGTCAGTACCTATTTTTTTGACAGCATCATGAACTGACAGTTGGACCAGGATTTGGTATTATGCCTCTGCAATTGCTTAACCTCGGGGTTTTAATTCCCCGCATGATCTTCAGGCTTTTTTGGACACGGACCCCACGAGGTGCGCACGGTTCCTGCTTCATTTCACAACTCTCACGTGTTGTAGATTTTGCTGAGTTAAATGCTCCACCAATGATAAATTATGGCGTCGTGTACCCTCAAGCAATCCTCATCTTCGCCATCACTATCCTGTACAGTGTTGTACAACCACTTATCGTCGTTTTCGGCGCCATGTATTTTGGCATAGCATACATTGTCTACAAGTATAAGCTTTTGTTCGGTGAGTCAAGATATGCTATTTCTCAGCATCTTATGAACAAGATTCATGAGTGCAGTCTTTTACAAGCCTTATGAATCCAGAGGGCAGGCTTGGCCGCTGACCTTTGTGCGGCTGATCTGGGGAATTATCATTTTCCAAATCTTCATGATTGGCATCCTCACCTTGCGGGAATGTTACATCATGTCTTCTCTTCTGGTACCCCTACTCCTGGCAACTGCCGCATGGTCGTGGTACATCCACAAAGCGTTCCGACAGTTGAGTAACGCGGTATGTCTAAGTTCTGTGTGTGAAGTGGAACGAGGAGAGGAGGCGGCGGATCTCATGAGATTGAGGGAAGGGCATCCAGTGACTTGGTCACAAAGGTATGTCAACCGAGCGTCATTTTGCAAAGCGCTGTAATAATGTCTCCGTAGCAATCTAAGCCGCAGAAGGTATGCGCAAAACGATGAGACATTGTACGTTGCTCCCGAGGATGAAAGAACAGACTATGTGAGTGATCCTCTATTCAATATTGCCTCTATTGACCTTGGATCTAGTCGCAGCCGCCAATGGCGAATTGGTATAATGGTGTACTGAAGTGAGTTCCTTGTTCCCCTGTTATTCTACAGGGGTTCGGGCTAACCCTAGGTCCCAGCACTGGCAAACGACGTTATGGCCATCCCGCGTTTACCGGTGTGCTCCCAGAGCCCTGGCTCCCGCTGAAGAAGGGACAGACCCTCGTAAACGGCCATCGCGGCGGCCTCCTACGGGTCCCACTGAACTCGACCAATGGGATCGTACTCAGCCTCCGCAATCGATTGTCGCGCAAGAAAGTACCCCGCCGCCCAGGGATCCTGACCAGCGACGAGGGCAACGACATGGACGGATCGCACGAGGTACACCCCCTCGTCTCCGACACACACGCGTCCAACCCGTGGGCAGACTTGGGGCACTCTAGCTCGCAGAGCCATCTTCACCGACTGAGCTTCGACCCTGCGTCCGGCGTGATTATGCTCCCTGAGGGCGACGACTGGCTACTGGACGATGATGACGACGATGACTCGTCGGACGAGTATGGGAACGCAACACCAGCGTCGGGCGAGGTCACGAGCGATGCGTCCCAGGAGGACCTTGTCACCTCGTCTGGGACACCAGCGTCGCCGAGGCGGCGTCATCATGGGACTTATTATCATCACCCCGAGCGTCGTCGGTCAGGGGCATTTCCTTCCTGATGTTCTTTGTTTCTTTTACTAGCTGCTTTTTAGTTTGAAATTTCATGTTTTCTAAGAGCCCGAATGTTACTCACGAGTGCTCCAGAGGAATGTGCATCAAACAGCATTGACACAGATCAGTTTGAACAGCCAACAAGTTTCCACAAACTCATTCCTTTCACTGTGAATGGGACTGTCGAACAATGCATGGACATGATCGAATTAAGATTAAACAGATGGTGGTATATGGACGGTGATCCAAAGGTATCTCATCCGCTGCATATAATAATCTGTAGTATAACTCCCGACCGCAATCTAGATAAGACCAGCAAGTTTATTCGATCGAGATCCACTCTCTACCATCGCGTTCCTTGTTGTGTATTGAGGCATGCGAGGGAACTCCATTAATACGGTGATATGCATTCAGGTTCTTATGCAAGGTCAACTGGAAGACAGAGGCTGACCCTTGACGCGAGATGATGGTGGAGTAGGCGAGGAAGTATACCCAGATACGGTACCAGCTATCGGAAGATAGCATCACGTTGTGTCCGAGATGTATCAAAGGATCACTTACCGATCACCATACTTCTCAATAACCTTGTCCTTGTTGCTGATCCAGTTGAGATACCACTTCCAGAGAGTGGCAGAGTAGTGGACACCAAGAACATCAATATTCTTC
>JBBPJT010000585.1:0-19041 GCA_038088895.1 Xerocomus potaroensis
TCTCAGTTGAGCCCACTAGCTCCTCATCACTCTTATACTATCGCATCTCACCCTTGCATCAAGCCTCTAGTATCAGTGAGTTTCTCCACTGATATCTCTCGCATCCCTTGCCCTGCTACCGATTGGGACTCCATTGGTTCCAATAGTGGGTGGCGGCGAGGGAAAGACAGAAAAGACAGGAAAAGTACCCCCTGGACAAGACCGGAGGCACCAGCCGACAAAAGAAATCAGAAGAGAACGAGGTCGGACGCTAGAGAAGATTAGGTGCATCCTCGAGAGAGAGACTGAGGGACGGAAGAAGAATCGGTGAGGGGGAAAGTGAAAAAGGCAGGGAAAAGGACGGGGATGGCGGTGCGGACAAACCGAGGACGCGCAAAACAGAAAGGGGAGAGAAACCAGGGGAGGAAGCGAGGGAAGAAGGTTTAGAAGGCGTGGAAAACAAGAGAAAAGCCCGGCGACGAGTGGCGGGAGAGATGGGACGTGGGCAGTCGGCAAGAAAAGCATCAAACCGATCGGCAGGGAAAGGAGAGACGGGAGAGGCAGGGGGTGACGGCGGAAGGGGAATAGACGTGGCGAAAGAGAGAGGGGAGAGCACAGGAGATGGCGGAAGAGGAAGAATGGCAGCACGGGAGAGAGGAGAAGGGTGGGAGACGACAGGAGGGAAAACTGGCAGGGGGGCAGCAAGGAAAGAGTCATCGGAAACATCATCTGCCCAGGAAGGAGGAGGGAAAACAGGGCAGAAGGCAGGAGAAGGAGGTGACAAGGAGGAAGGCGAAGACGAGGGAGAGAGGGAGCAGAGAGAAGTAAACAGGGAGGGGGAATGAGATGGGAAAGGGGAAACAGTAGCAAGAAGCAGAGGGGTGGCAAGGGGAAGAAGGGGGGCGTCGAGGAGAGAAGGAACGGGGGGCAAAAGAGTCTCGACGAGGAGAGAGTGGAGATGGTCGACGGCAGGGGAGGTAAGGCGTGGACGGGCATGACAAAGAGTCCGACCGATCTTGCAGGCTCATTCAAGAGCGCGTGCATACCAGGTAGGACGAGAAAGAGGAGGAGTGGTGGAGGAAACAGAGGAAGGAGGGGAAGGAGAAGAGTAAAGAGCGCGAGGGTCCTCGACGCGAGGCAGGGAGGAAGAGTCGTTGAGGAGAGAGGCGGGGGAAGAGTTCAAGGAGGACAACGGGGAGAGGTGGACAGCCGGAATGATGAGGTCCGGCAGGGGAGAGGGGAAAGAAGTGGATTGGACACCGACATCTGCGTAAGAGGTGTCCCAGGATGTCGGAAGAGCAGAATCCGGTAGGGAAGGCAAAGGTAGGCGGGACGAAACAGGGGTGCCGAGATCGCCATCCAGCACAGCACAGACGAGGGAATCAACATCGTCCGAGATGTTGGGAAGATGTTTGGGAGGAGCAAGAATCTTTGCCCAGTTATAAAGGTTTCGATGATGCACGTCGGCAAGAAGGCATTGAGAATGCGGGGGAGGAATCGGTTTTCAGGAGGGAGGAGAGTTGGGAGGAGGTCGTATAAAAGAGGAAAGGGTAGAGGTGCGAAGTAAGGCTTCAGGATAGGAGCAAACACGTCGAATTCGAGAAGGAGAATCACGTGGAGGAGAAGGGGAGAAGGTGTTTTTGTTACGGTTTTACGACAGGACAACCCTTTGTTTGCCTTAACATTGGGGTCCTTAGTCGAATGGTTCATTTTCTTCCTTATCCTCTTCTCCTGCCATCCCCTATGGTATACGATATAGATTCCCTTTTACTCTTGTGTTCCCAACCGAAGGATAACGCTTAACTCCTAGGTCGTTTGTATTACCAGCAACGTGCCGTACACGTGTTTGCTACGGGGCCTTCTTTGCTTCTGCCTCGTGGCCATTCCTGTTATAGCTTACCTCGTGTTACGCCCAGGGTCTTGGGCACTCCCGTTTATAGGTCAACCCTTGCACCAGGGTTGAGGGTTTCCTATATGTAGTGCTTAGTCAGCATGGTCTGTGCGCCATGTCTGGTAGTATATATAGTGTAGCACTTGCATGTAGTACTCTAAGCTTAATCTTAACACCGTTACAACGCCTAAGTGTGGGCTTGTAGCTTCTTGTGGTTGTTCTCCTCACTCCGCCGCTGTGCCCTGAGGTTCTCATTGTCAAGCATCTTCCCTCACTCCGTCGCCGAGGATTCCCATCATCATCATCCTGACGTCATCCCGGCACGCGCCCTTAACACCTATCCCATCTGTCACTACGCTCTTCACACTCGCCATCTTTGTCCTTGCGACTATCCTAGTGGACGTCGCTCTAGCAGTCTTGTCTTCTGCTGTTCTTCTTACAGGTGTCCTCTATCTTGTTGCCGCCCTCGTAGTCGCTGCCATTCGAAGCTATTGGCTCACTACGTAACAGTTTTTATGAAGGGAAGACAGGGTTTGATGAAGAGAAGAGATTCTGCATTGTTGGGAATAAAAGGTGATGGTGGAATCGACCCATCCATTGATGGTGTTGGGTAGAGTTCCCATTGAGAGAATCATGTGGCTGATCTGGGGGTCAAGACCAGCGGCAAACGCATCGATAAGAACTTCCTGGTCAACGACACCACTTTGTGCCACCTGTAATTGAAAATCAGCGAGATAATTTTGAAAACCATTCGTATGGTCGTGTATATTTTGTTGGAGTGTAAGAAGGATATGCCATGTGTTGTCTTTAGCGTTATATGGGTAGAACACGTGGTTGAAGTCGTCCATCATTACAGAGTACGTTTTGTCGTATTTTGGAAGAGAAGCGTTTAGAATTCGATGGTATCATTTTTCAGCGAAGGCCTGTCCTCGGCCTTTCGTCATTTTACTCAAGGTTATCAACATTTTGGAATCGTCATCAGTGTAATAAAGAGGGTTCAGGGAAAAGTATGCTGTCATGGCGAAGCGCCAAGATTGGGCATCTTGTGAGTTTCCAGAGAAATCCTCAGGTAGTCCAGCAATAGTTTCTTCCAGTTCCATAGTCGGAGAGGGTAGTTGAGGACGAGTGGGTGGTGGGAAGGGTATTGACGAAAGAGGGGTTGATTCAGGAATTGTTGGTGGTGGTGGAGATTTGGAGAGTGGAAGAGAAAGGGAAGTAGGTACGTTGTATATTGGCCTAGCTGGAAATTCATCGTGGTCGTCGACACTCATTTGTTGGATAGAGGTGACGATTCCTGGTGAAGGGAGACTCGAACGAGGAGCAGAAGAGGGGAAAGTTGGTTCGGTTGGTGGGGGAAATGCAACGTCAATTAGAATAGGAGAAGGGGGTTCCTCCTTGGCTGTTTCTGGTTCATCAGATTCCGAGTCAGAGTCTTGTTTTAATAGTTTGGGTCGTAACACAAGAAATCTGTCAGGTCGGGACATTCCAGCAGTTATTTGTGCAAGCACTGGGGTAGTTTCTCTTCCAGGGAACGGCAACGATGGGTCAGTTGGATTGGCTTGATAAGGGGTTTGTTGGATGGGAGAAGGTTGTCCATATGCAGGAGAAGGGCGGTCGTAGAGTGATTTGGTAGAGGATTGTGAAGATGAACGAGGAGTAGATGTTCTTGTTGTAAAAATAGGGAGAGGCGAACTCGTTTGTTGTTGCACATCCATTAGAAGTTGTGTGAGATAAGGAGTGGAGGTTCTGGGGAGAGAAGGTCTTCTTCGTTGAACGAGGTCGATGTCTGGTGGTGTTGGTCGTTCGGGAAGATGGGAAGAAGTAGGGCTACTTTGCCCAGTTGTGTCTTGTTGTGGACAGGGAAGAGGACTATCTGGTCCTGGGATCCCTTGCTGTGGAGAGGAACTGGTGTCTCATTGAGGAAGGGTATGGCGAGGGAACATGATAGTAAGCTTGCTAGATTAATACTAGGCAAGTAGGGGAAAGCTTAATCTTTTGTTACATAGTGAGCCAATAGCTTCGAATGGCAGCGACTACGAGGGCGACAACAAGATAGACGGCAGATAGGAAAACGATGAGTGAGGAGAAAATGGACAACACGATGTCCACTAGGATGGTTGTGAGAATGAAGACGGTGATGGAGATGATCGTGGTGACGAGTGGAAGAGCTGTCAAGGGCACACGCTGGGATGACGGAGGAACGATGACAGAGGAATCCTCAGGGCATGGCGGTGGGGTGAGGATAGAGCCACAAGAAGCTACAAGCCCACACTTAGGCTATGTAATGGTGAGATTAAGCTTAAGGTCTACTACAGGAAGTGCTACTCTATATATACTACCAGCCATGGCACACAGACCATGCTGACTAAGCACTAAGTAGGGAAGACCCTCAACCCTGGTGTAAGGGTTGACCTAATGGGGAAACGCCCTTAGCCCTGGGCGCAGCACGAGGTAAGCTTACATAACAGGAATGGCCATGAGGCAGAAGCAAAGAAGCCTCATGGCAAACACGTGTACGCCACATGGCAGGTAATACAAGGCGACCTAGGAGACAAGCGTTATCCTCAGGTTGGGAACACAACGGGAACGGGAAATCTAATCGTATACCGGTAGGGAGGGGCGGGAATGAGGATAAGGAAATGAACCGTTAGACTAAGGACCCCAATGTTAAGACGAACAATGGGCGTCCTGTCGTAAAACTGTAACACCAGGTGGGGAGTGGGTGGTAAGGAGGGAGGAAATGAACCCAGTAGACTAAGGACCCCAATGCTAGACCAAGCATCAGGCGTCCCATTGAGAACTGTAACATTGACTAGCAGGTCACAAGATACAAAGGAGAAACAACTTAGAGTACAAGTATGTGATGCTATGATCTAAATAGGTATCCAGATGGTGCACAGACCAAGCTGTGTCTGCTGCAGAATGACTCACCCTGAGTCAAGTCAAGTCATAGTCAACAGTAACTATGCAACCATCAATCAATGGAGATAGAAGGAACATGAGGTCTTCAAGAAGTGAAGGCCTAGAATGGAAATAGCGTCTGGTCATGGGAAAATGAGTCAAGATAATGGAAAGGTTATCAAATGATCAAGAATGGAAAGATCAGGGAAAGAGAATTGAGAAAGAAGAGGTATCAGGGGAATAAAACATAACATTACCCCTTTAGTATGGTAAAAATCACCATATTTTCAAAATAGTTTGTGAAGAGAAGAATAGACTGGAGAGCCAGTCATATTGCCATACCTGATATCATCAGTTTGATCATCATAGTCTATAGGATCTGTATCTGGAGCAGTGACATAGTCAATGAATGAGGTGGTGACAGTTGATGGGGAGGTGAGCGATGATACTGTAGATAGGGTCGACAATCCAACTAATGTGAGATCTTGATCTCCCCATGCAGGGGTTTCCCATCCTGTGTCAGCTATGTCAGAGGGAGTGGGACTCGGTTCCTGTTCTATCTCTGCTATCCTTTGGTTGACAGCTGTTATGAAAATTGCCATAAAATGCCATATAATATGCTTACTAAGCTATTCTTGCCGCTATAAGATAAAGTCCCATATGTTCGATACTAATGCATAATGACTAACGACAACGAACAGAATCTGGCTGTATTCTTCAGGGAACCCTACTGCTGTACAAGAGGCAGGTCGTGGTTGCATTCCCTGATAGAACCCTGCCGTTACATGAAGTGTACACATATGATGTGAACCCAAATGGTAAAGCTAAGTAATCACTTATCTTTTGTTTTCCTATTGATCTTATCTGTGGAAGTCACATGATACAATCTAATCGTGCTCCATGTCACATAACCCTTCTTATTCAGAACTTCTATCTCCGCGGGTCATGTGAAGGCTATACAGCCCCTTTTTGTAATTGACTCACTTTGACTCCTTCATCTCAATATAGCGAGGCTGTGGTATGACTCAGGAGCCTTCTTTGGTCCTAATGGACTATTCTTATATTCTGACTCCTGATAACTCAGTCATCATGCTTATCGACCAATGGCGTTTATTACTCGGCTGCGCATTACTCAGCCTATTTGAAATACATGCTATGCATTACTCAGCCTATTTGAAATACATGCTGTGCATTACAAAGCCATGGAGCTCACGTCCAATGGCAGTAATAACTCATGCTGCAGATTGGTAATACCCAAGTTCTTAGCCAATCACAATAGTCGCTCGCTGCTGTGCATTACTCAGCATGACTCACTCTATTTCAAATAAATGCTCACTAGCCAATGGCATAACTCGCTCTTATCATTCGCTTACTCATTTCCTGTAGTATTAATAGTGTAGCCAATAGTGTATTGTTCTCTTGTTGATTCAAACCTTGTATTAATGTAGCACTGCATGGTCTGTGTGTAGATACTTGGAATATAAATACCCAAAGGTCTGAGCGACCAAGTGTTATGCATAACATAGTATCGTTGTTGTACGAAGGATGAAGGGGATCCCTTAGTTGAGATATCAACCTTAAGGGAGGACTCTGGGAACTAGGGAACTATGTTGATTGCGTAGAACTAGCTTATTGTACTAGTACAGGCTGTCGTGTATTTATACTATCCCTACGGCAAATGGACCATGCTAACTATAGACACGTTGGGGTAGGGTTCAGGGTGAAGTGTGGGATAAGTGGGGACATGAGGCAGTCAACAGTTGACTAAGCCTAGAAGGAAAAAACGTCCAAGAAAAAGGAAAGCTGAGGTAAGCAACGCAAGAAAAGATGAATGGCAACATAGTACAATGAAGTTTTGTAACAAAAGCCCCTTATTAGATGAAAAGTCACCTGAATTTTCCTTTTCCTTATTCTTGATCAACATAGGTATAATCATCCATGTCCGTATGTAGGATCAACTCTTCTTCATGTAACTCCTGAGCACATACCCTTCGGGGACAAAGCTCCCCCCACACGAGGGACCGGCATTCGTTGCAGCCGTCAGGGCAGCATTTATAAAGGGGACACGGAAGTCCCCAATGTGATTTTGCACAATACAGGCACATACTAGAAGGGCAGTTAGCAAGTACATGGCCAGGAGCATATGCGGAACAGGAGGGACATTGATGCGAGGGGCACCAGATGCCTAAGTGGGTGTCCTTTTCTCCGCACCACTCGCAAATCGAGAAGGGATCAATGACAGCTGACGAAGAGGGGGTCGACGGCAAAGGACGAGGGGGCGTGGTCTTCTTTGAAGATGAATGAAGGTTGTAGGCGGGAGAAGAAGGTAATCCATAAGGGGTTTGGATAATCATCTTCTTCTTCCCTTTGTTCTTTTTCCCTCATCGATGAGTGAACTGTTCCAGGGAGGAAGGAGTGGCCCTGTCATGAGGAATGACAGGAAGGGGAGTAGGAGTCGGTATAGGAATGGGTAGGTCATTGGTCGAGGAAGGGGATGGAGTGGGCAAATGATAAGCCCCGGGCATAGGGGTTTTGGTGACAGTGGGGGAAGAAGAGGATCTGTCATCGGGAATAGGAACTAACGGGGGAGGAGAATCTGCGAGTGCAAGAGGTTCTGGGGGAAAGACGTTGACTGTGGAAATCCACACAGGTCGTTCCTGTGATTGGAGATATGCATACCATGCGGTTGGATGCATGGCAACCAGGAATGGGCGAATGATTGGGCTGATAAGATTGAAGGGTAGGTCATTGAGAACATACCCGAACCCCAGTTGATAGAGGAGATCTAAGGTCTGCCCTCGAGCTCGCAATAAACAAGTAGCACCCTGGGCAGCAAGAAGTGGGGGGTGATTGGTTGGAGTGGCACTTGCGAAGACTAGTTGTAAGGTTGCAAGAGTATGGTATATCTGGCACGTATCTTCGAGAGCGTGGTCTACCAGTCTTGAGTTCATAGCCCTAGTGAACAAGACGGCATCCTGCAAGACGGTAGAGAAAACAAGGGAGTGGGCGATGTCAGGAAGGAAGTTGATGCAGATAGGAAAGACGGCGGGGATGAGATGAGCAGAAGTGGTGGGTCGGGGGAAGGAGTTACGAGTGGGAGGTATTGCTAGGATGTTGATCCTATTCTATCATGTGTTCTCGTTTATAAGCGCGAAGAATGGTCCATGCATTCTGTATGTTCCGTTCCAGTTCCCAAGTGTTTTCCGCCCAAGAATACCCTTTCCACTTGATAAGGAAGTGGCGGTTTTTGACGGTTCCCTGATGTCATAAGATCCGTTCAATTTCCCACTCTTCTTCTCCATCGATATCCATAGATGGGGGACGGAGGATAGTTTTTCTGTGCTTGGTGGTTTCACGGTACGGGGTTAGAAGGGAGGCATGGAATACATTGTGAATTTTCCAGGGTAAGGGAAGACGTAATTGATACGCCACAGGGGAGATGACCTTGACAATTTCAAATGGTCCTTCACGTAAGGGATTTAATTTCCGCCAAGGGGAGCTCCGACGGAGATTCTTTGCTTCTAACCACACTTTATCCCCGACTCGCCAAGGGCGAAATTTACTCCACACTTGTTCCTGCATGTATTGTTGAGCCAATTGATGGGCATGACAGGCTTCTTCATGAGCCTTATCCAGAAGAGTTAGCTGTTCAGTTAGTGAAGGAAGAAAGGTTTTCCCGAGGGGGGGATATGCGCGAGGTTCGTATCCAAGAATTAATGAGAAGGGGGTAACTTTTGTGGAGGAATGGACCGAAGAGTTGTGAACGAATTGTGCCATTGGCAAAAGAGATGTCCATGTTGTTGGATTGTCTTGGCAGAAGAGACGAAGATAAGTTTCCAACTCCTGATTTACTCGTTCAGTTTCGCCATTGGTTTGAGGATGGTAAGCGGAGGACAGAGCCACATCGTATTGTAATAGGTGAGCGAGTTCATGGGCAAATACGGAGGCAAAATGAGGGCCTCAATCCGAGATCATGCGGTCATGAAGACTGACGTGAGGAAAAACGTGGGTAAAAAAGAGATGAGCAACATGAGCTGTATCGCTCATTTTCGAACAAGGGAGGAAAAACACCCCCTTACTAAGCCCATGGTCGACCACGACCAAAACAGAGTCAAAAGAGTCAATGGGGGGAAAGCTGGAAACCAGGTCGACAGAGATCTGTTGAAAGGGGCAAATGGAGGAAGATGTGAGGGGGGAAAGGGGGGGCATGGTGGGGTGAGTGTTGACCTTACTGGATTGGCAAAGGGGGCAACCCAGGACAAAGCGGCAAATAAAGGAGGCCATACTGGGCCACCAGTAATCCCATTGAAGGAGGGAGAGAGTGCAGAAGATACTGCCATGACTGCCTGTGGGGGAGGAATGAATGGAAGACATGAGGAAGGAGCGAGCTGCGGGGGGAACATAAAGGTGGTGACGGTAATAAAGGCAGCCATCATCCAAAGAATAAGACCAATTTGTAAGGGTGGATTGGGTAAAGAGGGGGATGCCCCATTGAAGATGGGATCTGGCTGAGAGCATGAGGGGGTCGGTGAGGGAGGATACGCAGATGGTGGAGAGGAGGGAAGTGTCGATGCAGGCAAGGAAAAGGTCAGGGGAAAGGAGGGTGACATCGGAGCTGTTAGACGACGTGTCGATATCGTGCATTCGAGAGAGGGTGTTGGCAGGACCCATCGTTGCGCCGGGATGAACAGTAAATTTCAGGTCGAAATCCTGAAGGAAAAGCATCCAGCGAGTGTTACGGTTTTACTGAAAACCTACTTGCGCTAAAGCTAGCAATGGGGTTTTACCGTTTGAAACTACCCTTGACGTCTACGTTGTAGAGTAAACGTATGACGAGTACTTGATTCGACTTCCCTATGACTACCCCGTATCACCTACGGTCGTCAATCCCTTCGCCCACGACTTTCCTTGTCTGATTAGCTGCCATGCTAAGGTCGGACCATTATGACTAGATCCCTGGCATCAGATCGTGATCTGATAGCCGATACCCTTTTGATATCGGATCGTCATCCAATATCCGTTATGCTTACGCATTGGAGCACGTTGCCCGACATGGACTTCCTTCTCAATCGGGTGTACCCTTGACCCCGATCTGTATGTAGATAGATTCTTCCCACACAGCGAGTATGGCTGTGCTTCTTTGGTCCTCAGGGCTTGCTTCTTATCCCCCACGAGGTGTGCTTCTTGCTTCTAGGGTTTAGGGCTTACCCTGGGTATAGGGTATTGCCATTTGTAGCGCATTAGGTAACTTGGTCTGTGCGCGATCCTAGTAGGTATATAAAGGTAGTACTTAGGGTGGTTGAACCTTACGTTCATCTTTAACCGCAGTCCCTTACCTGTACCTTGCCTAGCATAGGCATTCTTGTCCTTGCAATCCACCATTTCTTCCATGTCTTCCCATTGTGTCTGATCCTGGCAGTTCGCCCTTCAAGACCTTTGGATGGTGTCGATGCCTGCAGGCGGGTGCAGGCAATACCATAACATTCGGCACATGGTATGTAATACAAGACAACCTAAGAGACAAACGTTGTCCTAGGTCAGAAACACAGAATGAAGGGACTCTAATCATTATACCAGAAGGAGGGGCGGGGATGAGGATAAGGAAAATGAACCGTTAGACTAAGGACCCCAATGTTAAGACGAACAATGGGCGTCCTGTCGTAAAACTGTAACAGTGCTCGACTAGGTAGTTGACCAGGTAGGTCATTGTCATCGGAGGGAAAAGGGAGCTCCCCCAGGGGTTGCTTATGAGTAGCAGAAGGAGTAGTATCCTTACCCTTACATCTCAACATAAGGGTCTCATTGAAGATTGCATGTGCCAACGTGTAGATTACATTCGATCAGTGCATGAATATGTAGTTGCTGGTCATGCCAGGGGCTGTTCCCAGATGCAGCATCAACTCAGCTTTAGGGGCGAGCTTGTTATCACATGTATCAGCAGGGATGTAAACATATGCCACACATCCCCAAACTCTGAGATGGGAAACTGAAACGAAGTGAAAGTATACCGGGCAGTAATCAAGCCAATGTAAGGATATGAGGATATATGCACAAGGCAAAAGATATCAAGCCTGTGGTGGATGAAAGGATGCGGAACGAAACTTAAAGTCAGACACTTGGTAACCAGGTGTTACAGTTTTGCCTGCACCTGCCTGCAGGCTATCTTCTCAACACAACACCCTGATCTTGAAGAGCATCTTGCTGGGATCAGACCAAAAGGGGTTGGACAAGAGGAAAGGACATGGATTAAGAATGCCTATGCTAGGCAAGGTACAAGCAAGGGACCGAAGTGAAAGCTGAACTTAGGGTTCAGCTAGACTAAGTACTACCCTATATATACTGACTAGGGTCATGCACAGACCAGGTTACCTAATACGCTACGTATGGAAATACCCTAAACCCAAGGGTAAGCCCTAAACCCTAGGAAGCACAAAGCACACCTCATGGGAAGAAGAAGTAAGCCACGAGGACAATAGAAGCATGGCAGCTACTCACCATATGAGAAAACTACATAAGAATAGATCAGGGTCAAGGGTATGCCCGATCGAGAAGGAAGTCCATGTTGGGCAACGTGCACTGACGCATAAGCCATAATGGATATTGGATGACGATCCGATATCAAAGGGGTATCAGCCATCGGATCGCGATCCGATAACTGGGATCTAGCATAACGGTCTGACGCTAGTATAGGTGACTAGTCAGACGGAGAGATCTATTGTCGAGGGCGAAAGAAGAGATGACGGTATCTTCATGAAGAACCCCAACACTAGGGGAAAACTGATGGATCCGGAACGTTATCGTAACACCAGGTACAAGACCCTTATGGTTCAAGTGAACAAGACTGGGGAGTCTTGGTCACCCAAACCTTGGGGTATTTATATTGCCAGGATCTGCACATGGACCAAGCTATGCTATGTTTACATTTGGTATGGATCAACAAGAGAACATTATGCTATTGGCTACACTATTAATATACTAGTACATGAGTAATTAACAGATAAGAGCAAGTTATGCCATTGGCTAATGAGCATTATTTGAAATGGGGTGAGTCATGCTGAGTCATGTGCAGCAGCAAGCGACTATTGCGATTGGTTAATGGATTGTGTATTACCAATCTGCAACATGAGTTATTACTGCCATTGGACAAGAGCTCCATGGCTGAGTAACGCACAGCATGTATTTCTAATAGGCTGAGTAATATGCAGCCGAGTGATAAACACCATTGGTTGATAAGTGTATTGACTGAGTCATCAGGAGTCAGAAATAAGAATAGTCCATTGGGACCAAAGAAGGCTCCTGAGTCATACCATAGCCTCGCTATATTGAGATGAAGGAGTCAAGGTGAGTCAATTACCAAAAGGGGCTGTATAGCCTTCACATGACCTGCAGAGATAGAAGGTCTGAATAAGAAGGGTCATGTGATGTGGAGCATGATTGATTATATCTCGTGACTTCCACAGATACGATCAAAAGGAAGAAATAAAAGATAAGGGATTACTTAGCTTTACCATTGGGTTCACATTGTATGTGTACATTTCATGTAATGGTAGGGTTCTACCAGGGAATACAACCATGACCTGCCTCTTGTACAGCAGTAGGGTTCCTTGGAGAATACAACCTGATTCCGTTAGTTATTTGTTAGTCATTAGGTGCTATCGTTATGCATTGCATTAAGTATTGAATGTTGGGATTTTATCTTATAGCAGCGAGAATAGCTTAGTAAGCATATTATATGGCATTTATTGGCAATTTCATAACAGAAACATTGGGTTGACATCCATGTAACAGCTCAAATGGCATGTGGCCATTGAGTCTAGCCATGGGTGTACAATTGTACAAATGGTTGGCATGGAGGAATGAGAATTCCCACCAGCTATCGAGTGCACAGGCATCATGCCACAGCAACTCCAACTTCTCTGAGATAGTCCTCATGAGCCTTTCAGCTCTGCTATTCTACATGGGGGTATGAGGGGTGGATTGGTAGATCACAATCCCCTGCTCCTTGAGCATCTGGTCAAACGCGTGGGATTTGTATTCACCACTGGCATCTGACATCCATCCCTTGACTTTAGTCTCGAACTGGGTGTTGACTAGTTTCAAGAAGTGCCTGGTCAATGCCAAGGCTTCATTCTTGGTGCACATTAAGGTCACCCAGGAGAAGGATGAGTAATCATCCAGAAAGGTAATTGCATATTTATATTTGCGATATGAATCAAGGGGGAATACTTTGAGGTCTGAATGGATTAACTCAAAGGTGTGAGTCATGCAATGCTCATTAGGAGGGAAACTCCTATTAGGCATTTTGCCTTTGATACATCTGGGGCATACCGGGACCTCAGAGGGAATTATTACTTCATCAGGGAAGTCTTTAGTGTGCTTCTTCATTTGACGAAGGGCATCTTTGCCAGGGTGACCAAATCTTTTATGTAAGATATCGTAAGAAATAAGGAAAATGCAGTTGTTGTGTCGATCCTTAAGGGGCAGTGCATGTATAGAGAATAGGAAACGGGCATTAAGATCTGGCGTAAACAGTGCCAAGATCTTGCCATCGCCATAGAGCATAGTGAGCTCCTTGGCTGTTCCTTGAATGATAGCACCTTTGGCTAATAGCTGGTCTATGGAAACGAGCTTAACACCACTGTTAGGTATGTGTCTGATGCTATGCAATGGTAGGATGTGGCTTTCACCATTCATATCTTCCTATCTAATTAGGACTTTCCCTTTTCCTTTGACGAAAATTACTGATGCAGCGGTGGATACAGGGATCCATTGATCGTGCGGTAACTTGTCATATTCTATGTAATCCAATCAGTCAGGGGCCACAATGGCAGTCTTTCTATCATCAGAAGTAGGATTGTCAGCAAGTAGCGAGACCAGGGTTGCCTTTCGCTAGTAGGGTGTGAGTGGGCCGTCAAAGACATCACCTCCAATATCTTGGTTGATGCGGAGTGTGCAAGCAGTGTCGCCAGGCTTCTTCTTCGCTGGTTTCTCAGCATCGGCCTTCTCTTTTTGCCTGTAACCCCGCGTCTTCTGCGTCGAATACAAGGGTGGTTGCAGCCGCAGTAAGCCTTGAAAGCCCCATCAGCGAGATTGCCGATAGCAAGCGCCGCCTGGGCCTCATATTCTGGGTCTGTGCCGCTAGAAGTCTACTGCCCTCTGACGCTAGTGTGACAACAACCCACTTCATGATCTCAAGAACTATACCACTATTTTCATTCTTTCAACTTGGAGCTTCTTGCCATAGTACAAGAAGTGTGGCGGGTGAGGTTAACAAGTGAGAATGCTGCGTTTTTTCTGGAGTGCCGAATTTGGAGTCAGGGAACGTACACTATGTAGAATAAATACTCTATGGACGGTAAATAATATAGATCAATCCATACATATCTGGTATTCAGTCTAGTCTAGTCTAAGAAAAGGGGGGATCGAGCATGTGAAGATGTATGCTTCCAACCCCCTCGGATTAAACCACTGTCATCTCGTCCGCATCCTCCGACAGCATCTAATTCTCATTAGTGGCAGCAGACACGATTCCCGACAGTTGGAACCTTGATCCCTCAGCCGCGTTTCGTGAAGAGACTCCAAATCCAGTGTCGATCGCATGCAGACCCACACCAATCTCACTGTCATACATTTCCCGTACACTGATAACGAACCGTGGCATAGCACTACATATGAAGGCGACCGAGAATGTGCCCAGGACGTCGAGGGAAATGGTAGATGTTGCAGACATTAAAGTCGCAGTAGCCAAGAACAAGTAAACTCCGTTGCTAGAGGAATTGAGATGCGAGATGGTCAGATCCTCTGAAGTGCTTGGGGATCGGACATACATGAGAAAATAGAATGTTCCGTCTCTCGTGAATTGGCTGAGGTACCGATTGGGTTGCCACTGTTTGGTTGCATTGTACATTTGAACCAGCTGTTTTACCGTTTGGGTAGTCACAAGGCCAAATAACATTGCACTGAGGACAAAGCGCGGGAGTATAGCGTACACACCAAGAAGAATCGGAACACTTGGGCTGAAGGAACCAGAACAAATACTGTAGTTGAGAATTTGAACGACGGAGGCTGGATGAACCAAGGGCATCTATTTGAGGTCAATGACTTATTCGAGTTAAGTCGACACATACGTATGAAGTAGTTAATGTTACTGTTATAGATAGCTGACAGAACGATAGAAACAATGGCCTGCGCCACATAAACGATTAGGAGGATATGAAGTATTCTCCTGGATCGACCCCATATTGTATACACACGCAGAATCATGATGACTGTGGTTGGTGTCAGACAAAAGGAAGCGAGGTCAGAATCATAGTCGCTCACGATCGGCAGCACATGTAAATACCAAAAAAGTCCAACAGGACACCAAAAATAACACATTACCTGCGGAATGTTCACGCCCGTTTTGATGTAGTGTGAGCTGTACTTACATCTGTTCGAACATCAGTGACACATTTCCGAGCGAGGTTCAAATGCATACGTCTACGATCATCCACGGCTCAGTAACAGGGAGGGGTAATAATAGAAATGCTTACATTTAATGGGCCTGGTATAAAGGTAGTGCCTACTGTGAACGTAGTACTCGGTCAGCGTTTTAAACGCTGATCCACACTGTCATACATACCTAGACCACTCGACCTCGAAGCAAAATGCTCATAAATCCGCTAGCATAAGGAAAAACAGCGATAAACTTACAATCCCCAACAGAGGCCTGGATAACGGATCTGTTCCTCGGTTAAGATTCGGACATGCACCACGAAATGCGACATGCGACAAAGGCACGTACGAGCAGGTATACTCCAGAGACCCAAGTCCAAGGCTTATTCTACAGAATTGTTAGGACCTCGATACTCGATTGGTAGCTGTTCCCTTTACCCAAATATACTTCACCTTGATCGATTGTCAGCAAGAAATCAAGCTGCAAAGAAAAAAAAAGAACCTCTCCCGAGAATGTGAGGACTGGCATGATAATGATCAGCTGTTACCATAGGACGGGTGAAGACAATAGGACCCACTGTAGTCATATCCTATGATAGTGCAGCCCATGACTGTAGGATTGTAAGACCCCCGTTTTCACAGAAAGGGTAGTAAGGCACTGTACGAGACAAGTAGTTGTTCAACAAGATAACATCGACCGTGGGTTGTAGCTCCGACGACATGATGGATACAACTTGAGTTCATATGTTCAAGTCCTTGAAAGAACGTCAGAGTAAAAGAGATCGAGCTGCGGGCAAACCTATGTACATCATAATAAGACTTAGGTTAACGAGATGCGATCCCAACTCCATCAGGAAATTTACACAATGCTAATTGAGCTAATTTCGACTAATTGCGGCTGTTTTTCCGCGCAGAGATTGTAAGTGTTGGTGGTGGACGAGCCACACAATGGGGTTCCGTTGTCTTGATGGCGTAGTAACTGACACTGTACGTACCTCACTCATCTTAAGCACACACCTGGAGCTACACCACCCCGTCGAACCCTTCCCGGAATCTCTGCCGACACGTGCCCCGTGAGGTGATGGGCGATGAGAACCGGTGCATGATCGCGACCGTGCCGAGGTCAAGCAGCACCGGCGGTACAGCAGTCGGCTCTGTCCGTCTCCGCCGCTACGACCTTGTTTCTCCCTCGGGTAGCACGCCCATCCGGGACGCGCCAGCACGATCACCTCGCTGGCCTACGCATGCACACCCTTCCACGAACCAGGGTGTCTCTGGGCTGAGCCCTTGCTCGCGTTGACATGCAAGCAATGGTACCTTACAATGGGGGTGCTGATCGGCACACAAGGTGGGCGTCCATCTCGACTTGGGTGTATGGTGATGGAGTGGAAGGCATCGTTGGTGCTTGGCTGGTTTAGATAACGAATTGTTTTGATGAAGACGCGTGGCGGGGTGGACAAGGACGGTGGTGCGTCTGCTACTGACGACTTTGATACCATGTCCCTACTCTTACGGGTTGGAGAAGGATGGACGACTCATGAACTCGACAACGGGCATGTGCCTGTATCTACATAGGGTAAATACTCTTACGACCGCTGAATAGTGTAGTATATTTCGTATCCAGCCTAGCCTAGTTGCAGAATACGGGGAATTGAATCAAGGACTTAGACTACATGTGAAGATGTACCATCGAGTCGAACCACGCTCATCTCGTCCGCATCCCCTGGTAGCGTCTGACTCTCGTTAGTGGCAAATACGATTCCCGACAACCTTGATTCCTCGGCCGCATTTCGTGAAAAGAATCCAAATCCAGTGTCAATCGCATGCAGACCTCCACCAACGTCACAATCATACATCTCCCGTACACTGATAACGAACCGTAGCATAGCGCTGCATATGAAGGCCATCGAGAGCGTGCCCAGGACACCGAGGGCAACGATAGATGTTGCGGACGTTAAAACCGCGGTGGCCAAGAACAAGTTAACCCCGTTACTAGAGAAATTGAAATTTGGGATGGTCAGATGTTAGGTACTTCGAAGTCGGACACACATTAGGAAATAGAATGTTCCGTCCCTCGTGAACTGGCTGAGGTACCGGTTGGGTTGCCACCGCTTGGTTGCATTGTACATCTGAACTAGCTGTTTTATTGTTTGGGCAGTCACAAGGACAAACAACATTGTGCTGAGGACAAACTGTGGGATCGCAGCACACAAGCCAAGAAGAACCGGAACGCTCGGGCTGAAGGCACTCGTACAGAAACTGTAGCTCTCAGCTACTTGGTCGACGGAGGCTGGATGGACCAAGGGCATCTACTTGGGGTTAATGATTGATTCGAGTTAAGTTGACACGTACGTATGAAGTAGTTACTGTTACTGTTATAGATAGCTGACAGAACGACAGAAACAATGGCCTGCGCCACATAAACGATTAGGAGGATATGAAGTATTATCCTAGATCGACCCCATATTGAATACACGCGCAGGATCATGATGACTGCAATTGGAGTCAGACAAACGAAAGCAGGATCAGAAACCCAACCGCTCACGGTTGGAAGCACATATGAATAACGGAAACACCCAACAGGATACCAAAAGTAACACATTACCTGGAGAATGTTCATGCCCAATTTGATGTAGTGGGTGAGCTGTACCGACATCTGCTCGAACACCAGTGACACCTTTTCGAGTAGAGTTCAAATGCGTACGTCTACATCATCCACGGCTTAGTGACGGGAAGGGGTGATAATAGAAAAGCTCACATTTACTGGGCCGGGTATAAAGGTAGTACCAATTGTAATCGTCGTACTTAGTGAGCTTTGTAAATGCTGATCCTTACCGCCACGCATACCTAGCTCATTCGACCTTGAAGCAAATGCTCGTGAGTCCGTTAACATGAAGAAAAACGGCGGTAAACCTACAATGCCCAACAGAGACCTGAATAACGGATCTGTTCCTTGGTTAGGACTCAGATATGCACCACGAGACGCCGCATGCGTCAAGGTACGCACGAGAAAGTATACCCCAGAGACCCAAGTCCAACGTTTATTCTGCAGAATTGTCAGGACCTTGATACTCGCTTGGTAGCTGTTCCCTTTACCCAAATATACTTCACCTAGATCGATTGTCAGCAAGAAATCGAGCCGCAAAGAGAAAAAAAGAACCTCTCTCGAGAATGTGAGGACTAGCATGATAATGATCGGCTGTTACCATGGAATGGATGAAGACAACAGGACTCACTGTAGTCATATCCAATAATGGTGCAACCCATAACTGTAAGGTTGTGAGGCGCCTATTCGCATAAGGATTGGCAAAGCACTGTACGAGACAAGTAGTTGTTCAACAAGAGAGCATTAACCGCGGATTGTAATTCCGACGACATGATGGATACGACTTGAGTTCAGATGTCCGAGTCCTCCAAGAGCGTCAAAGTAAAAGAGATCGGGCCGCGTATACAAACCTATGTACGCCATAATAAGACTTGGTTAACGAGATGCGGTTCCAACTCCGCCCTGACGCGCCTATAAAGTTAATGAAGCCCGACGCGCCGCGTGCAATACTATCATATCACCTAAAGTGCAAAAAACAAGGTAATTCGGATCTAACACTTCAACAACAGCAGCTACACTCTTCGGAGCTATAGTATGGGTGGAGAGTACATTAATAGATCCCCCTCTCATTTTTTTAAAATTTTTTGTATTTTGTTCTAAGGTCACCGAAACTTCCGACATTTTGCACCACCACTGCAAAAGTTGTGACACTTTGGGTCACACGGCTGAGGGCAGCGGATTCTTAAATGTTCAATCTCAGCATGTCACGGCAGGCACGGCGCAATGATGC
>JBBPJT010000586.1:0-18987 GCA_038088895.1 Xerocomus potaroensis
AATTCACTCCAAAAATCAGAAAGGTCTATCATCTCAACCCAGCCAAACAAAGCACATGCTGAACATTCCTTGATGAAAATTTAGCAGCAGGACAAATCACCCCCTCAACTTCACCCCAAGCATGTTACGGTTGTGCATTTTCCTTTACTTACTGCCTTCTTTTGCTGTGCTTTTGCCTATCCGTTTACACCTTTACTTCTTTCGTCGGACGTTATTCCACTTCCAGGCTTAGTCATTCGTTGACCGCCTCGTGTCCCCACTTCTCCCACACCATACCCTTAGCCCTACCCCAACGTTCCTCATTTAGCTTCTGCATAGCTTGGTCCGTTCGCTGTTGGGACTAGTATAAATATGCAACGACATGTACTAGTAACGCAAGCTAGTTCTACGCAATCACACGTAGCTTCCTAGTTTCCGCGTTATTCCTAAGGTCAATCCGAAGTTGACTAGGAATTCCAATTCTTATCTCGAGTCGCTTCACTATAGCTACATTCCGTGTAACAAAGCATCCCCCTTTTTCTTTATATTCAAAAAGACTGGGGATCTCTGTCCCTGTCAAGACTACTGGTATCTGAATGAACACACCGTAAAAAATGCCTATCCAATGCCCCTCATTTCCAACCTGTTTGATAAACTACAGAAGTTGTCTATTTTTACCAAAATAGATATCAGATAGGGCTATAACAATGTGCTCATTTGACCTGAAGACTGATGGAAGGCAGCCTTTATCACATCCTTCAGCCTCTTCAAACCAACTGTGATGTTTTTTGGGCTCTGTAACTCTCCTGCCATGTTCCAGGCAATGATGAATCACATCTTTCGCAATTATTTAGCAGAAGGGTGGTTGATCATTTATATGGACAACCTCCTTATCCATTCCTCCGACCTCTCTCTCCATCATAACCAAACAAGAAAGGTCCTTCTCCACCTTCACGACCATGACCTCTATTTAAAGCTGTCAAAATGTACCTTTGACACTTCACAAGTTGAATATCTTGGTATGATTGTCACACACAATAGTCTTCAGATGGACCTCATCAAAGTGGCTGTGATCACAGACTGGGTGCCACCCCACTCACTTAAGAATGTTTGTTTTTTCCTTGGCTTCTGTAATTTTTATCGTCGTTTCATCCCCAGTTTTGCAACAATCACCACTCCCCTTCATCAACTTACTAAAAAAGACCATCCTTGGCATTGGTCCATGGTGTGCAATGTAGCCTTTACCAAACTAAAAGACATCTTCATCACCGCACCCATTCTAACCCTCCCTGATCTCCAGCAGCCTTTCACCATGATGATGGATGCTTCTTTACTAGCATTTGGGGGTGTCCTTATGCAACATGACAGGAATGGTGATCTCCACCCATGTGGATATCTCTCCTACACCTTCTCCCCCGCTGAACAGAATTACAATATCTATGATAGAGAACTCTTAGCAGTCATTCATGCTCTTACTGAATGGCATTATTATCTCCAAGGTACCAGACTTCCTGTCATGATCCTCACTTACCATAAGAATCTCTCTTATTTCCATCAACCACATCACTTGTCTCGATGTCAGGCATGTTGGATGTTATTCCTACAGGACTTTGACCTCCACTTCTCTGTTCAGCCTGGTACTACTATGGGACCTGCTGATGCCCTATCTCGTTCTCTCTCCTCTGATGTCTCCACTGACAATGTTGATGTCACTCTTCTCCCTGATACTCTCTTTGTGTCTCTCATTGACACTGCTCTTCTTGATAGAATCCATCTTTCTTCTTCCTCCAACCCCCTTATTCTCACTGCCTTGGATTGTATGCACGAAGGCTCCCCTCTCTTCCCTCACTCCACTCACGCAGACTGGTCTTTCTCCAATGGATGTTTGTATTTCTGTAACTGCCTCTACATACCCCTCTCTGCTTGACATGGCCTCATCTCATCCATCCACACATCCCTTGCTGGTGGACATGGTGGTGTTTTTCATACTACAGCCCTCCTTCAACACGATTATTGGTGGCCTGGCCTCTCCTCCTTTGTCCACTGTTTTGTCTTGGGCTGTGCTCTCTGCCAATCAAGTAAGATGAACACACACCCTATTGTCCCTCCTCTTTCTCCCCTTTTTTCCTCCACCGTTCGACCTTTTCAACAGATCTCTGTGGACCTTGTCTTCGTGTTTCCCCCAGTGGGCTCTGTTGATTCAGTCCTGGTCATGGTTGACCATGGCCTTAGTAAGGGGGTCTTTTTCATCCCTTGCTCAAAGGTGATTGATGTGGCAGGTATTGCCCACCTCTTTTACACACATGTGTTCCCACATGTTGGCCTACATGACAGGGTTATCTCGGATAGAGGTCCACAATCTGCCTTGGTGTTTGCATGAGAGTTAGCTCGATTACTACAATATGACATTGCCTTATCCTCTGCCTATCACCCACAGACAGATGGTGAAACTGAACAGGTGAACCAAGAATTGGAAACATACCTTTGCTTATTCTGCCAAGATCAACTGACCCAATGGGTAGACCTCCTCCCTATGGCACAATTCACACACAACTCATTGGTCCATTCCGTTACCAAACAAACTCCCTTTTCCTTAATCCTCAGATATGAACCATGTGCTTACCCACCCCTTGGAAAAATGTTTCTTCCTGCTTTAACCAATTGACTGACCTGGCTTGATAAAGCCTGAAAAGAAGCACTCAGCACAAATGAAATGGTGCAATAGTATATGCAACAAAGGATAACAAAGAAGTTCCGTCCTTGGAAGGTTGGAGATAAGATGTGGTTAGATGCATGTAATCTCCGCCAAAGCACACCCTGGCAGGAATTAAACCCTTTACGAGAAGGACCATTTGAAATAACTAAAGTGGTCTCTCCCATTTCCTTCCAACTCCATCTCCTTACCAAATGGAGAATTCATAATACTTTCCATGCTTCTCTTCTTTCAACATTCAGAGAAACTGCTGAACATGGAAAAAACCCGTTATGCCCTCCTCCTATGGAAATCAATGGAGATGAAGCATGGGAAGTAGAGCAGATATTACAATACAAAGGGACAATGAAAGCTCAGTGTTATTTAATCAAATGGAAGGGATATTTCCATGCTGAAAATACCCAGGAACCGGAATGGAACCTAATCGGTGCACAGACTCTGCTGAGGAAATATAAAAACCTTCATTCCTTGTAGAAGTTGTCCCCTTAGTTCACTATGCCTGCCATCCACAATCAATCCTCCATGCCTCCCCCTTTCTATGCCACCCACCAGGTCCCTGCAATCTTCCCCATCAAAACCAATCTCCTGCCACCACTTCCCTGCCATCTAGTCTTTGCAGCAATACTGCAAGATGCCCCCTTGTTTATGAGGATCATGGAATTGCCATTAACAGACACCACCATACATGATGCATGCATGCTTTTCCTCACCCTAGCCATCTTCTGTCTCATTTTCAACACCACTACTCTGTCTGACTGACCTCCAACCCTAGTGGCAGAAGGATTCACACTCATAAGTCAGGCCAAATTACAGCTCTTGGACCTACTCTATCATCTCGGACTAGGATACGTAATTAATTCTCTTCCATTCAAATTAATCAGTCCCATCGTTCACCTCTTCCTTTGTCACCTCCACCCCACCATTTGGTATGACTACCTCCACACCAATGAAGCAACAGTGACTCATCAACCAGTGGACACCCTTCCATACACATCCATTGTACCCCCTTCCAATCCATCCATCTCCTCTCTCCTGCTTGTACCAGGGTTAGCCACTCCTCCTGCTGCATCTCTGGTCATCCCTTCACTCCCTCCCCCTTCTCTGTTGTCTGAAATCGAAAACATTCCCCCTCTGGTTGCCATCATCAAGGATCAAATACCTCTTCCTATTCCCCCTTCCAACTTACCTGCCTTACCCCACCTGGAAATGCCTTTGCCATCTGCACCACCCAAGAAGTCAAAGAAAGGAAAAAAGAAGGCGGTTATGATGTATGGGCTCATGACTTCTCCCTCCTATTATTTACGCTCACAAAAGAAAGTAAGCCCTCCCATTGTCACCCCCCAAACCTTTATCACCCCCACATATATCAACATGCCAGCTGCCTCCTCATCTGTTATTAAACCCACATGGTTCTCTCATTGCGAATGGTGTGATGAGACAGACACCCATCTTGGCATCTGGTGTCCTAAACACGAATGTCCTTCATATGGGGTGTACAGCACCAGCCATGACCTGCACAACTGCCCTCAAGGGGCATGCATCTATTGCCAACAACAACATTGGGGTTGTCTCTGTCTCTTGTACAAATGTGGACTGGATGGATGTGACAAGTGTCATTTCCTTCCATGGGGGGAGTTATGCCCTCACCGAATTCAGCAACAGGAGTTAGACAAAGAGCCAAACGATCCAGATGACACTAATTATGATTTCCTTGACAAGGAATAGAAGATTAAAGGTTGGTGCCCTTTAAGCTACAGCAGACCTTAAGTTACAATTTTCTGTATATTATTTTCATTTGTTGAATATGTCATACGTCATTTCATTTCATCTTTTCATTTCTGTTCCATTTCCAATATTTCGGACACTTTTTCCTTTTCTAGGATTACCTCATGTAATCTTTGTGTCCCCAAAACTTCCACTGCCTCGTTCCTTGGCATTCCCTATAGTATTGTCTTTGTTACGAAGATTGCCAATAAATGCCATATAATACACTTACTAAGCTATCCTCGCTGCTATAAGATAAAGTCCCAACGTTCAATACTAATGCAATACATAACGACAAGCACATAACAATTAACGATAATGAACGGAACCTGGTTGTATTTGCCAAGGAACCCTACTGCTGCACAAGAGGCAGGTCGTGGTTGTATTCCCTGGTAGAACCTTGCCATTACATGAAGTGTACACATACGACGTGAACCTAATAAGTAAAGCTAAGTACATCCTTATCTTTTATTTCTCTTTGATCTTATCGGTGGAAGTCACATGATATAATCCAATCGTGCTCCACGTCACATGACCCTTCTTATTCAGAACTTCTATCTCCATGGGTCATGTAAAGGCTATACAGCCCCTTTTAGCAAATGACTCAACTTGACTCCCTCGTCTCAATATAGCAAGGCTGTGGTATGACTCAGGAGCCTTCTTCAGTCCTAATGGACTATTCTTATATTCTGACTCCTGATGACTCAGTCGCCATGCTTATCGGCCAATGGTGTTTATCACTTGGCTGCGCATTACTCAGCCTATTTGAAATTCATGCTGTGCATTACAAAGCCATGGAGCTCTTGTCCAATGGCAATAATAACTCATGCTGCAGATTGGTAAGGACCAATGCCTTAGCCAATAGCATTAGTCGCTCGCTGCTGTGCATGACTCAGCATGACTCACTTCATTTCAAATACCGCTCATTAGCCAATAGCATAACTTGCTCTTATCATTCGCTTACTCATTCTCTGTAGTATTAATAGTGTAGCCAATAGCATAATGTTCTCTTGTTGAATCAAACCTTGTATTAATGTAGCACTGCTTGGTCTGTGCATAGATACTTGGAATATAAATACCCGAAGGATTGAGCAACCAAGACTCCCCAGTCTTGTTCACTTGAACTTAGGGTCTTTGGCCTAGTTACACAAGTGCATGACTTTAAGTTTCGTTCCACCTCCTTTCGTTCACCACAGGCTTGATCTATTTGCCTTGTGCATATATCCTTACATCGGTTTGACTACTGCCCAGTGTACTTTCACTTCGTTTCAGTCTTCTACATTTGGTAGGCATAGCTTGGTCCATTTGCCAGTTGAACTAGGATAAATACTCAGCACATGTATTAGTAACAATAAGCTAGTTCTATGCAATCTCAGTGTAGTTCCTAGTTCTTCCAGTGTCACTTCCAAGGTCCCTGGATTGCTCTAGCGACTAGAAGTTCCCTTACAAGCGTAACAAGACCAAGCTGTGCTACATTAATTAAGGTTTGAGTAAACAATGAGGGACTAATGCTACTGGCTACACTATTAATACACCTACTGCAGAATGAGTCAAAGATAAGAGCAACTAATGCTATTAGCTTAAGTGCAGTATTGGAAATTGGTGGAGTTATGCTGAGTTATGCACAGCACTGAGGGACAAAGGCCATTGGTTGACAACCAATGCCTTACCAATCCACAGCATGAGTGACAATTGCCATTGGATAAGAGCTCTATGGCTTGGTAATACACAGCATAAATTTCCAATAGGCTGAGTAATGCACAGCTGAGTGATAAATGCCATTGGCTAGCATTATGGAGACTGAGTCATCATGAGTTACAAACTAAAAATAGAGAAAGGGGACTCATAAGTCATACCACAGCCTTGCTGTAAAGGGAACAAATGAGTCTCAATGAGTCAACTATTATAAATGGTGGGGAGTTCCCACACTGCCTTCACAAAGGAAGGGTCATGTGACTGTGGTGCACTGATTAGATATGATCATTGACAGCCACTGATAAGATAAACAGTAAAAATAAGATAAGATAACACTTAGCTTTGACTACTAGTGATACATACTTGATGCTATACATTGACTAGTTGGTAGGGTTCCATTAAAGGAATACAACCACAACCTAATGCTTGACAACTTAGGGTACTCAGATTAAAGATGGGACTTGCATGCTTAGATGTAAAATAGTTGTATTTTCATAACAGAAAGAGGCATTCGATCAAGTCATAGAATGACTAGAACAAGCTCATATTGCTGAGCAATTGCATACCCAGACTGGGCCAGTACTCACCCCAGGCCATCCATAGTATCAGAACAGTTGTTTCTTCTGTCATTGTTATGCTTTATTGATAAAGATCTTCTAGTTGTCCAAGCAATCGTTCAACCTTAGAAGAGGACCAGGAAGATCTAGGAACTACATTGGATTGCATAGAACTAGCTTATCGACTAAAGTACATGTGCTGGGTTTATATACTGTTCTATGATGTGAATAGGCCAAGCTGTGTTTCAGTACAAAAGGGAACTATGGGGAACACAGTCCGACACAGTGTGAGAACATTGGGGATACAAGGACTTCTCCAGAGGAAGCCTAGAAAGGAAAGAGCATCCAGAATAAGAAATGTAAGAGAAAAGCATGTATGAAGTATAGGACAATGAAAAGACAAAATTGTAACAAAAGCTCCATTCTAGACCAAAGGACGCTGACCTTTGTTTATTCCCTATCCAAAAAAGAGTAGTCTGCATCATCTGGGTCATTGGCTTGTTTATCTAACTCTGCTCGCCAGATTCGGCAGGGACAGAGTTCACCCCACTGAAGAGAATTGTATTTGTCACAACCATCTGGACCACACTTGTAGAGCAGACAGGGTCATCCCCAATGTTGCTGTTGACAAAACATGCAGGTGGCCTGTGGGCAGTTATGAAGGTCATGTCCCACCACATAGGTATCACAAAAAGGACATTGGTGTTTCAGACACCATATTCCAAGATGAGTGTTGGTCTCATTACACCATTCGCAGCAAAAGTACCAGGTGAAGTGAGGAATGATGTTGGGGGAACAATGGGGAGAATTGCAGGTGTGGACATAGCCTTCTTTGCCAACCGAAGATGGTAGGCTGGAGAGCTGGTGAGACTGTAAGTAGTGGTTATTGCTTTCTTCTTCCCCTTTTTGTTCTTTTTGCATTGTTCTGGAGGTGACAGTGTCTCTTGATGGACCAAGACAGGAAGTGGAGATGGAGATTCAGAATAAGGGATAAGGTTCTCTTTTTCGTCCTTGATGTCAACGAGAGAGGGAGGACTGTCACTAGATGGAGAAGGTAATGGGGGAATGACAGGGGACTGAGTAGGAGGCATAACAGGGGAGTGGATAGGAGAAACTGTCCCAGGCATAAGGGGAATAGAGGAAATAGAGTTGTTGGAAGGAGGAATGATGGATCAATGGGGAAGAGAAGAGACAGAGTCATGTCGAATTTCTGCCTCTTGGATATTTAGGTAATCATACCAAACAGTGAGATGAAGGTGATGAAGAAAAGGGTGTACAATGGGGCTGATAATTTCAAAGAGGAGTGAGTTGATTACATATCCTAGACCTAATTGATAGAGAAGGTCCAGCAGTTGTAACTTGGCTTGACTCATGAGAGTTGCCCCTTTGGCAGCAAAGATGGGAGGGCGATCACAGGGAGTAGTGGTGTTGAATACTAGGCAGAAAGTGGAGAGGGTTAAAAACAGCATACATGCATTGGCAAGAGGAACATCTGTGATAGGAGACTCAATGACTCTCATGAATAGAGGAGTGTCCTGAAGTATGGCAGCAAATACAAGACAACATGGAAGGGGGGGTAGGAGATTGATGCATATGGAGAAAATAGCAGGTACTTGGTGGGAAGCATGGGAAGGGGATGGGTCAGGAGAGGTGTTACGAGTGGCAGGCATAGCGATGATTACTGGGAGTATGAAGATGGGGTCACAGAGAATGAAGACATTTATATTGTTGTAGGATGGTCCATATGCTGGATAAATTTTGTTCCAGTTCCCAAGTATTCTCTGCATGAGAATATCCTTTCCATTTAACAAGATATTGCTGTGCTTTCAGTTTTCCCCATATGGTTGAGAATACATTCTATCTCCCATGCTTCTTCTTCTTCTATCTCCATTGGGGGGGGACATAAAACATTCGTCCCATGCTTTGCAGTCTCATGATAAGTAGATAAGAAAGAAGCATGGAACATGTTATGAATTTTCCATTTAGGAGGGAGTCAGAGCTAATAGGAGATAGGAGATAAGACCTTTGTTATTTCAAAAGGGCCTTCTCATAATGGGTTTAATTTCCGCCAGGGGGTACTTCGACAGAGATTACGTGCATCTAATCATACTTTATCTCTGACTTTCCAAGGATGGAAATATTTCATTACATGTTGACACATGTATTGTTGGGCCATTTCATAAGCACTGATGGCTTCCTTCCAAGCTTTATCTAGCCAGTTAAGTCGTTCTGTAAGAGCTGAAATGAAAGTTTGGCCAAGGGGGGGATAAGCTTGGGGTTCATATCTGAGGATAAGAGAGAACAGGGTTTGTTTGGTTACAGAGTATACAGAGGAATTGTGGGTGAACTGGGCCATAGGAAGAAGGTCTACCCATTTCATAGGTTCATCTTGGCAGAATAAATGGAGGTAAGTTTCTAGCTCTTGGTTGACTCATTCAGTTTCTCCATCTGTTTGAGGATGGTATGTGAAAGAGAGGGCTATGTCATAATGAAGAAGGCAAGCTAATTCTTGGGCAAATGCAGAGGCAAATTGTGAACCTCTGTTGGAGATAATTTTATTGTGAAGACCAACATGGAGAAAGATGTGTTGGTAGAAGAGATGAGCAATTCCTGCGGTATCGATACTTTTGGAGCAGGGGATGAAAAAGGCCCCCTTACTAAGCCCATGGTCGACCATGACCAAAATGGAATCAAAGATGCCCACCGGGGGAAATGCAGAGATGAGGTTGATGGAAATTTGCTGAAAAGGACAAATGGCAGCAGAAGAAATGGGGGAGAGGGGTGGAGTGGTGGAGTGGATGAGAACCTTACTGGCCTGATAGAAAGCACAGCCGAAAACAAAGTGACAGACAAAAGAGGTCAAACTGGGCCACCAATAGTCACATTGAAGGAATGCAGTGGTTCGAAAAATGCCACCATGGCCACCAGCAGTGGAAGTATGAATGGAGGAAACAAGAGAATGGCGAGCAGAGAGAGGAAATAAAGACGATGACAGTAGTAGAGACATCCATCACAAAAGTCCCAATCATGGCGAGCAGACTGGGGAAAGAGAGGAGAGCCTTTGTGCATACATTCGAGGGCAGAAAGAACTAACAGATCAGAGGGAGAAGAAAGATGAATTTTGGCTTGAAGGGCGGTATCAATGAGAGAAATAAAGATGTTGTCAGGAAGGAGGGTGACATTGTCGTTGTTGAAGGAAGTATCAGAAGAAAAGGACCAAGAGAGAGCATCTGCTGGTCCCATGGCTGAGCCAGGTTGGATGGAAAACTGCAGGTCAAAATCTTGAAGGAATAACATCCAGTGGGCTTGCTGATGAGAAAGATGGTGTGGTTGACAAAAGTAGGCCAGATTTTTATGACCAGTGAGGATAGTTACTAGATGGCCCATACCTTGGAGATAGTGTCACCATTCTGTGAGGATGTGAATGACTGCCAGAAGTTCACAATCATAGATATCGTAATTTTGTTCTGTGGGGGAGAAAGTATGTGAGAGATAGCTACAAGGGTAGAGATCTCCATTCAAGTCATGTTGCATCAAGACTCCTCCGGAAGCCAACAAAGATGTGTTGGTCATGATGACAAAAGGGCAGAGGAGATCAAGGAGAGCTAAAACTGGGGTAGTGGTGAAAATAGACTTCAGTTTCATGAATGCAATGTCACAAGAAGGTGACCAATCCCAAGGTGCATTCTTCTTCATAAGAGCATGAAAGGGGGCTGCTGTTACGCGTTTCGTAATTCCCAGTGGATGTGACGACAGACGATGAACTCCTAGTCGCAAAGAGAGACCTTAGGAGTGGACCTGGAAACTAGGGAACTACATATATTGCATAGATCTAGCTTAGAGTACAAGTACATGTCACTATGGGTATTTATACTAGCCCTACCGGTGAACGGACCAAGCTATGTTAAGCTAAAAGAAGAACATTGGGGTAGGGTTGAGGGTAGAGCGTGGAAAAGGTGGGGACACGAGGCTGTCAATGATGACAAAGCCTAGAAAAGAGAAAGCATCCATAGATGAAAAGGCGTATCATGTAATCAAAAAGAGAGGAACGAAGAGAAAGGTAATCCGTGAGTTAGGGAAACCATGACAAGAGTTAGAAAAACCGTAGCAAAAGCCCCTTACTAGACAAATGTTCACCCGAACTTTCCTTTACCTTATCTACTCCTTGTCAATGTAAGCGTAGTCATCCAGGTCAGTATGCAAAATCTTCTCCTCCTCCTGCAAGTATTGAGCCCGAATTCACTTGGGACAAAGTTCCCCACAGACGAGGGATCGGTATTCGTCACAGCCATTTGGGCAGCAGTGGTAAAGGGGACACGGAAGTCCCCAATGCGATTTGGCGCAATACGGACAGAGACTAGAGGGACAGTTGGCTAGTAGATGTCCTGGAGCATACTCCCCACAAGAGGGACACTGATGTGTGGGACACCAGATGCCGAGGTGCATGTCTTTCTCACCACACCACTCACAAATTGAGAAAGGGTCGACGGTGGAGGAAGAGGTCTGAGAAGGGGAGGAGTGATCGAGGGACGGAAAGACTGGGGACTTCTTCTTTGTCGACCGGAGGTTATAGGATGGTGATGAAGTTAGCCCATAAGGTGTCTGGATAAGTTGTTTTTTCTTCCCTTTCTTCTTTTGTGAACGCTGAGGACTGACTTTACTAGGAGAAGGGGTCTCTGGTCGTGGAACGGAGGGGAGAGGAGAGGGTGCTGGCACAGGAATAGGAGAATCGTTGGTTGTCGAAGGAGGAGATGGTCCTGGTGAACGATAAGCCCCAGGCATAGGGGTGGTAGTGCTGGTAGGAGAGGGGATGTTTTCACTTGGAACAGGGACGAGTGGAGGAGGTGAGTCAGCTAGCCCCAGTGGCTCAGGAGGAAAAACATCTATCATCGATAGACGTACAGGCCTTTCTTGCACTTGTAAATAGGCATACCACACGGTTGGGTGCATGGCACATAAGAAGGGCCGTACGATGGGGCCAATGACGTCAAACAGTAGATCATTAAGGATATAGCCAAACCCCAACCGATATAACAGGTCTAGGGTTTCTCCTCGAGCTCGTGCGAGACAAGTTATTCCTTGTGCAGCAAGGAGCAGGGGTTGATCAGTTGGGGTAGCATGGGTAAAGATGAGTCTTAGCGTGGCAAGGGTATGATACACTCGACAGGTATCTTCGAGTGCGTGGTCCACCAATCGGGATTCCATGGCTCTAGCAAACAATGGAGTGTCCTATAGGACAGTGGAGAAAACAAGCGAACAAGCGATATCAGAGAGAAAGTTTAGGCGTATAGGGAATATCGCGGGAATTAAATGGGTGGAGGTGGTAGGCCTAGGGGAAGCATTGCGAATGGGAGGCATTGTGGGGAATTGTCTTCACTCCAGCGCATGCTCTCACTTATAAGCGAGAAGAGTGGTCCGTGCATCCTGTAAGTTCCATTCCGGTTCCCAGGTGTTTTCGGCCCATAAGTATCCCTTCCATTTGATGAGGAAGCGGTGGTTCTTAATGGTCCCTTTGTGCCGTAAGATCCGCTCTATCTCCCATTCTTCCTCCCCTTCGATATCAGATGATGGGGGATGGAGAACGGATTTGCTGTGTTCCGCGGTCTCACGGTAAGGGGTCAGGAGGGAGGTGTGGAACACATTGTGGATTTTCCAGGATGAAGGAAGACGTAATTGATATGCCACAGGAGAAACGACCTTTATAATTTCAAAGGGGCCCTCTCGTAAGGGGTTTAATTTCCGCCAAGGAGAACTTCGGCGGAGGTTCTTAGCTTCTAGCCACACTTTGTCGCCGACTCGCCAAGGGTGAAATTGGCTGTGGACTTGTTCCTGCATGTATTGTTGAGCCAGTTGATGAGCATGGAGGGCTTCTTCTCGGGCCTTGTCTAATAGGGTTAGTCGTTCTGTCAACGATGGGAGAAATGTTTTCCCAAGCAGAGGATAGGCACGAGGTTCATATCCCAGGATGAGGGAGAAAGGGGTAACCTTGGTTGTCGAATGGGTGGACGAATTATGGACGAATTGTGCCATCGGTAGGAGTGATACCCATGTTGTCAGGTTATCTTGGCAGAAAAGATGAAGATATGTTTCGAGCTCTTGATTCACCCGTTCGGTTTCACCGTCTGTCTGTGGGTGGTAGGCAGAAGAGAGGGCAACATTGTATTGGAGGAGTCAGGTGAGTTCTCAAGCGAAGACTGAGGTGAAATGAGGGCCTCGATCGGAGATCATGCGGTCGTGAAGACCGACATGTGGGAAGACGTAGGTGAAAAAGAGATATGCAATGTGAGCAGCATCGCTCGTTTTAGAGCAAGGGATGAAAAACACCCCCTTACTAAGACCATGGTCGACCATGACCAAGACAGAGTCAAAAGAATCAACCAGAGGGAAACCCGAAACAAGGTCGACGGAAATCTGCTGGAAGGGTTGAGTGGAAGAAGAGGCGAGGGGGGAGAGGGGAGGAACCGTGGGGTGGATGTTCACCTTGCTGGATTGGCAGAGAGGACACCCGAGAACAAACCGACGCACAAAAGAGGCCATGCCCAGCCACCAGTAGTCGCGTTGGAGGAGAGATAAGGTGTGGAAAACGCCGCTGTGACCACCAGCAGGAGAGGAATGGACGGAGGTGATGAGAGGAGAACGAGAGATGGGAGGAACGTATAAGCGGGAATGATAATACAGGCAGCCATCCTCCGAAGAATACAACCAGTCATGAAGAGAGGAACGGGAGAATAGGGGTATGCCATGTTGCAGTTTGGAACGAGCGGAGAGAACTAGTGGATCGGAGAGGGAAGATTCATGAATGTGGGAAAGGAGGGAGACATCAATGTGAGCAAGAAAAAGATCCAGGGAGAGAAGGACGACATCGGCATTGTCATCCATGGTATCAACGTCATGCATACGAGAGAGGGCATCGGCAGGGCCCATGGAAGATCCAGGGCATACGACAAATTTAAGGTCAAAGTCTTGCAAAAGGAGCATCCAACGAGCCTGTCAATGGGAGAGATGTTGGGGTTGATGGAAGTAAGAGAGGTTTTTATGGTTGGTGTACACTTCAACGATGTGACCAGTTCCTTGAAGATAATGACACCACTTGGTCAGGGCGTGGATGACTGCCAATAGTTCACGATCGTAAATATCATAGTTTCATTCCTGTAGGGAGAGGGTGCGGGAAAGATAACTGCATGGATGTAGGTCGCCGTTGACATCCCATTGCATTAGAACACCTCCAGTGGCGGTTAACGAGGCGTCAGTCATGACTACGAACGGTTTCTGCAAGTCAGGAAGTTGTAACATGGGGGCAGATGCAAAGATGCTTTTGAGGGAGGAGAAAGCGGATTCGCATGTTTCATCCCATGCCCACGGCTGATTTTTCTTTGTGAGGCGATGAAGAGGAGCGGCGAGAAGGGAGAAATTTGGGATAAACTTCTGGTAAAAATTACAGAAACCAAGGAAAGACCGTATACCTTTGACAGACTGAGGAGGAGCCCATTGTTCGATGGCACTTAGTTTAACGGGATCCATTCTTACGTGGTGATGAGCAATGATCATGCCCAAGTATTTGATTTCCGTAGCGTCGAAGGTGCATTTCGACAGTTTGAGGTAAAGCTTGTGGATCCGTAGCCGGTCAAGAACGAGGTGAGTGCGTTGATGGTGGGTGGTCAAGTCAGAGGAGTGGATTAGGATGTTGTCCATGTAGATGATTAGCCATCCTTCCGCTAAATAGTCATGGAAGAGGTGGTTCATCATAGCTTGGAAAGTAGCAGGGGAATTGCAGAGGCCAAAAAACATCACTGTTGGTTCGAAAAGTCCAAAAGGGGTGATAAAAGCCGCCTTCCAGCAATCTTCAGGACGAATGAGGACATTGTTATATCCCCAGCGAACATCGAATTTCGTAAATATAGTGGATTCTTTCAGTTGGTCGATGAGGGACAAGATTCGAGGGAGGGGGTAGGCATTTTTGACGGTATGTTCATTAAGATACCTGTAATCTTGACATGGATGCAAGTCACCTGTCTTCTTCTGTACAAAGAAGAAAGGGGAGGCCTGGGGTGATTTCGAGGGGACAATTTTGCCGGATCGTAAATTTTCTTCGAGGAATGTTTGGCAAGCAGTTCGTTCGGCAGGGTTCAACGAGTAGGTTTTTGCAATTCGAGGGACGAAGGACGAGGTAAGGGTGATGCCGTGGTCGAAAGGCCAAGAAAGGGGAAGTTGTCCTAGTTTTGGTTCCTCGAACACCTCTTTGTATTTGGTGAATTGGGGAGGTAATTCTACAGCTGTCTTTTCAGCCTGCTGCTGAGTGAGAGTGGTGGCAAGAGTAATTTTTCTGATGAGCATCCGATCAGGGCCAAAGCGTTTCTTCCATTGTTTACTGATGGAAGGGTTAACATTCGTGGACAAGTACCATGCATTCTCATCGGGGAGAGTTATTGCGCTGGTAGCCCAGTCGATGTCTGGGTTAGATTTTCGTAGCCAAGGTAGGCCAAGGATTAATCATTCTTTCCCAAGGGATAAGATCATGAAGGTCCAAGGGTATACCCTTGTTCCAATCTTCATGGCGAGAGAGACCTGATATCGTATGATGTTACTTCGATTGATAGTTCCGTCTACATTTCTGGCAATCCGAGGGATTGAAATCTTCGTGAGAGGGAAGCGATGTTTTCGTGCGAATGCTTCATCCATAAAACTTCCGGTTGCTCCGCTGTCAACAAGAGCTAAGGTGTCAACTTTTGTCATGGCTCCGTACAATCTCAGAGGAAGATGCATTGATTGTTCATTGATTCCAGTGTGATGTACAGAAGCTACAATTTCGATTGGGAGATGAATGGTCAACTTCAATCTCTCCCCAATTAAAAATCCTTCCCCCGTTGGACGGCTAGATTAGTATGAGCCTTTTCTTCTGCTTCAGTATTCCCGTCATAACAGGCGGTTAAGACATTTCAGATTTGCTCGACAGTAGTCCCTCCTTCGACAAGTTGATTGATATACTGATCGAGGGGAGAAGGTTCCGCTTCAACATTGAGGGCTCTGATGGGGTTTGGGTGAGCAATGACTCGAGAGCTTGGCCTGCTAGAGCTGTTGGTTGGGGGAACAAATGGGTTTCGAGGACGGAAGGGATTGTTTGATCGGGGAGGGTTGCTTGAACTTTGTCCATGATGGTTGCTGGCACGGCAACCTACCTTATGGCAGGTGAAACAACGGTTTTCGCAGAGATGTTTTGCGCAATTTGCGGGTGTTAAGGTCACTGAGTCTACATCCATGGTGTTTGGGTCTCTGTTTCTCCCAACTCCCAACTGGAATGATCCTCCGGCTTGGATTGCTTGGATATGTTGTTGCTGCACGTGAAACTTGGCAGCCACCATCACCCAAGCATCTAGAGTATCTGGGAGCGTCCCCATAGAAAGGATCATTTGGCTTATTTGGGGATCGAGTCCCACAGCGAAGGCATTGATAAGGGTATTTTGATCAGTTACCCCGCTCCGTGCAGCGTGCAATTGGAAGTCTGTGAGGTAGTTCTGAAACCCTTCGTCTTTGTCTCTCAGATTTTGTCTCATGGCTAGCAACTTCCTATGCACTTCCTCCTTGAAATTGTAGGGGTAGAAAGTTTTGTTAAAGTCCTCCATCATGAGGTCATACGTCTTTTCATCATCAGGGATAGTTTCATTGTTTAGGAGGTGATACCACTTTTCGGCGAAAGGGACACCCCTTCCTTTTGTCAACTTGCTCAAGGTGACTAGAATCTTTGGGCCATCGTATTCATAGTGATGGGGGTTCAACTTAAAGTAGGCGGCCATGGCTTGGCCCCAGTGGATGGCGTCTTTTGTCTCGCCAGAGAAGGCCTCCGGGAGACCAGCTTTAGATTCTGCTGGTAAGGGAGGGACAGGGGGTACGACGGGAGCAACATCAAGGGGAGCAGCAAGTGGGTCGTTCATGATTTCCGGGTTTGGTACAGGGGGAAAGAGGTGGACTGGGGGAGAAGGGGTGCAGATTTCCTGGTAGAGTTCCTCGTCTTCTTCAGTGGATGCAGTAGAGTCGGAAGGGTCGGAAGGAGGGAAATATCTTGGTGGAATGGTTGGAGCGTGGATAGCTCTCAACTAGTGAGAAGCTAGATCTTTTGTTATGCGTTTCGTAATTTCCGGTGGATGTGACGATGGACGATGAACTCCTAGTCACAAAGAGAGACCTTAGGAGTGGACCTGGAAACTAGGGAACTACGTATATTGCGTAGATCTAGCTTAGAGTACAAGTACATGTCGCTATGGGTATTTATACTAGCCCTACCGGCGAATGGACCAAGCTATGTTAAGCTAAAAGAAGAACGTTGGGGTAGGGTTGAGGGTAGAGCATGGAAAAGGTGGGGACATGAGGCTGTCAATGATGACAAAGCCTAGAAAAGAGAAAGCGTCCATAGATGAAAAGGCGTATCATGTAATCAAAAAGAGAGGAATGAAGAGAAAGGTAATCTGTGAGTTAGGGAAACCGTGACAAGAGTTAGAAAAACTGTAACAGCTGCTATGGCAGCGAAACTAGGGATAAACCATTGGTAGAAGTTACAAAACCCCAAAAAGAAGTGAACCTCTTTGAGCAATTTTGGAAGGTCCCAATTGGTGATGGTGGCTACTTTTACAGGATCCATTTGGAGGTGATTGTGGGATACGATCATGCCAAGATATTCCATTTTGGGTGCATCAAAGGTATATTTTGTTAACTTGAGAAACAAGTTATGTTCATGCAATCGCATCAGAACTTTGTGTATTCGGTGATGGTGAAGAGAGAGATTAGTGGAGTGGATCAACAGGTCGTCCATGTAAATGACTAACCACCCTTCAGTGAGATAGTCATGGAAGAGATGATTCATCATAGCTTGAAAAGTGGCTGGAGAGTTGCATAATCCAAAGAACATTACAGTTGGTTCAAAAAGACCAAAGGGAGTGATGAATGCAGCCTTCCAACAATCTTCAGAGTGAATGAGAACATTGTTATATCCCCAGCGAATGTCTATTTTTGTAAAAATGAAAGATTCCTTTAACTTGTTGAACAACTCCAAGATGAGGGGGAGGGGATAGGCATTTTTGACCGTATGTTCATTTAGATATTGGCAATCCTGACAAGGACAAAGATCTCCTGTCTTTTTTGGAATAAAGAAAAAGGGAGAAGCCTGTGGTGATTGTGATTCTATGACACGTCCAGTGGCTAGATTGTCATCAAGAAACTTTCAACATGCAGAAAGTTCTGCTGGGTTGAGACAGTAAATTTTGCCTATTTTGGATGTAAAGGTTGGTTTGGGGGTAATGGAATGATCAAAGTCTCATGATAGGGGTAAGATGCCAGGTTGAGGTTCACCAAAAACATCCTCAAAGTCCTGAATAAAAGAGAGCAAGGAAATGGAATCTTTGACATTCTCTTGCGCTAACATTGTAGAAAGAGTCGTTTTGGCTATTGTATGTGGGGTATGGTAATGCTTCTTCCTTTGCTTCGCGATCCACACATCAGGAGAGGAAAGAAGGAATTGTAGAAGAAGAGTGTTGTCAGACGGAATGTTTTGATTATGGGGGTTAGGAAGACCAGGAAGGTGTACTTCCCTCTTTGTCCAATTGATGAGAGGATTAGTCTGGTGTAGCCAGGGGAGTCCAAGGATGGTGCTTTCCTTTCCAAGATAGGTGATGAAGAAATCCCACTTGTTGGTCCATCCTGGTACTGCCACAGAGAGACTGACCTGGTGTGTAATCCATGCCTTTTTGTTGTGTGTTCCATCTATGTTTCTCACTTTGATAGGAGTAGTTAAAGGGTTGAGGGGAATACAATGTTTCTGAGCAAAGGTGAGATCAATTAAACTTCCAGTAGCTCCACTGTCCAGAAGAGTGGAGGTGTGTTACGTAGTGAGCCAATAGCTTCGAATGGCGGTGACTACGAGGGCAACAATAAGATAGACAACAAGGAGGAAGACGACGAGTGAAGAGAATACTGATAGCACGACGTCCAGTAGGATGGTCGTGAGAACGAAGACGGCAATTGAGATGAGCGTGGTGACGAATGATATAGCCGTCAAGGGCACATGCCGGGATGACGGGAAACTGATGACAGAGTAATCCTCAGGGCACAGCGGCAGAGTGAGGATAGAGCCACAAGAAGCTACAAGGCCCACACTTAGGCGATGTAACGGTGAGATTAAGCTTAGGGCTATGACATGAAGTGCTCTACTACTTATACTACCAGCCATGGCGCACAGACCATGCTGACTAAGCACTACATATGGGAAGCCCTCAACCCTGGTGCAAGGGT
>JBBPJT010000587.1:0-18971 GCA_038088895.1 Xerocomus potaroensis
CTCCCACTTCCCTCAGCCTCCTTCTTGTCTCTATCCACTCCTTCCAATGGAGTACAAACTGTTCCTTCTGGAATGTCTCCTCTGTCCACTCTGCCTCATCTCCTTCCAGCTTGTTATTGAAGAGGTCCCACTGATCCTCATAGACCTTGTTCATTTCAAGGTCCATGAGGGCCTCCAGGTATTTCTGGATCACCTCAAGGTGACCCCAGATCTCATTCTGGTGGCTGTTGATCACATGCATGATCTTCATCATGCACCACTCCATCTCTGATGGCTCCTCTGACTTGTGCTCAGACCTTGCTCATTTCTGAGGTCTCTCTGGCACAACTCTGGTGCTTTTTCGCTTCCTCTTCTTTTCAACCAATATGGATCCTGGCCGCTCACACCACTGCTTCACCTCATGGCATGGCACACATGCTGTTGACTTCCCTGGACCAAGTGTGCAGTCCAGTCCCTTATCCTGATACCATAGGCACTTCAGTGGCAGCTCTACTCACCCTTTCCCCTTTCTGGTGCTTTGTTCTGCATGCACCATCTCCACATGCACGCATGCCACCCTCTTGGCCTCTGCCCTCTGTTTAGCCTCTACTGCCTCCTTTGCCTTTCTCTTTGCCTCCTCCTCTGCTCTATGCTGTTTCTCTTCCACTCAACACCACTCCATCAATTGGCGCCTCTGTTCTGCTGACTTTATGGCCCACAAGCCCTCATCATCATCAGCATCCTCTGCTAACCTGGTGTTGTTCCAGTGCTCAATATCACTGTAGGCAGACATGGTAGCATAAGAGCAAGGAACATATTCAAGCAACTCTGGTTTTTAATCCTATAGGATTCCAACTCTGATATTTTCCAACTCCAGCAGATCAACAAGATCATGTGTTATCATGTGGCCTTCAGGGGTTCAGGCCTAAGAGAGGGATACTGTCATATCTGGTACCTCCAAGCTACTCCGCTACCTCCATACCAACTCCAAGTGCATTTTGATGCAACTCTGGTTCATTTTCCTTAACTGTGATCCTTTGGACCTTCAGACCATTCACATTTGATTTACCTATGCTTATGTTATTCATTGACACTTGACAGTTGTTACCCCTAACTTGATTGACATCTCTGAGACCTCTGATTGTTCTCCTTTCCTTCACTCCAATGTCACCAATACAGCTGTTCTCTTTTCTATCTTTGATATTTCATTCGTTGCTACAATGCACCTTTCACCCCTATGTCTTTTTTTAACATATGATTGCCTCTCATCTTAGTATTTAAACCCTTCATTACATCCCTGTATTTCCCCAGTTTGAATATCAACAAGAATCAACGTTCTCTCCCCTTCGTGTGCTCTTTTTGATCACCTCCATCTCCAACTCTTTGAAATTTGGAACTCCAATTTCCATGCAAGGGTGCACCACATATGGTGAAGCCAAAGTCCCAGTCCCTCAGCTCCATTACAGTGGAGTTACTTGTAGTTCATCTGGCCTCTTTTCTAATATAAATGGTGAAATATGTGAGAAGAAATAAGAAAAACCATAACATTGCCTATCCTTCATCATCAGGTGGTCTAACTGGTGCTCCACATCTCCAACTGGATCATGTGGCCCAAAGTTGGTTTGTAACTCCAGGACAAACTCCTTGTAGTCATCCATCCATAATAGATGAAGCACTGGATCCTTCATCAGGAGTAGGTCTGGTTTGAACCATTCCAGTGCCATGCCCTTTAAATAGGACTGGGCAAAGGTAACTTTAGAGCAGTCGAAAGCAATGGCTTTTGGGTGATTCTGGAAATTGAGCTCACACTGGACTAGGAAGATCCAGAGCTTTCAAGGGTCAGTTCCATTGAACTGATTGGATTCCCAGACTTTTGTCCACTGGGAGGATTTAGATGACCTTTTCTTAGACAAGTGGGCAAGATCTGGATGGTGTTTGCAAGGTTCTCTAGTGTGTCACAGAGAATGTGTTCCTCATCATCTGAAGTGTTATGTTTTTGCCTGTACCTGCCTGCAGGCTCTTGACCACTTGACATGCTTTCCAATATCTTGAAGGTCACTTCTGGATGGGATCAAGCAGATGGAAGAGTAGCAAAAGGGAGGAGGATGGATTGAATAATACCCATAGCTAGGCAAGATATAAGCAGGGAACATGTAATGTCTAAAGCTGAAACTTGGGATCCAGCTACCTATAGTACTACCTTTATATACCTACTAGGGTTGCACACAGACCATGTTACCTAATACACTATGTATAGAAATACCCTGAACCCAAGGGTAAGCCCTAAACCCTAGAAGCAAGAAGCACACCTCGTGGGAGAAGCAAAGAAGGCCACAAGGACAATAGAAGCACAGCAATGGCATTCCATGTGAGAAATTTACATATAGAACAGGGTCAAGGATACATCCATTCAAGACAATGGCAAATGTCCATAATAGTATGACCCTAGTGTGGCAACTAGTTGTATGGCGAAAGATGGGAGTGAAGGGAATAACAGTGTTTTCATGAAACATTAATGACAACCCCAATACTAGGGGTTGAGATCTGAAAACTGTAACACGAAGGGTCAGGATCAGGGTGGTTGGAATGGTCAGAGTGGTCAGAGGGAGGCTCATTAGGCTCATCCAGATCTTTGGCAGGCTTGTCCTGAAATGAAGTGAAAGTACACTGGGCAGTAATCAAGCCGATGTAAGGATATAGGGATATACACACAAGGCAGATGGATCAAGCCTGTGGTGGATGAAATGAGATGGAACGAAACTTAAAGTCAGACACTTGTGTAACTAGGTCAAGGACCCTAAGTTCAAGTGAACAAGACTGGGGAGTCTTGTCGCTCAGACCTTCGGGTATTTATATTCCAAGTATCTATGCACCAACCAAGCAGTGCTACATTAATACAAGGTTTGAATCAACAAGAGAAGATTATGCTATTGGCTACACTATTAATATACTAGTATGTGAGTAAGCAGAAGATAAGAGCGAGTTACGCCATTGGCTAATGAGCGTCATTTGAAATAGAGTAAGTCATGCTGAGTCATGCACAGTAGCGAGTGACTAATGCTATTGGCTGAAGCATTGGTCCTTACCAATCCGCAGCATGCGTTGTTACTGCCATTGGACGAGAGCTCCATGGCTTTGTAATGTGCAGCAGGTATTTCAAATAGGCTGAGTAATGTGCAGCTGAGTGATAAACACTATTGGCTGATAAGCATGACGACTGAGTCATCAGGAGTCAGAATATAAGTATAGCCCATAGGGGCTGAAGAAGGCTCCTAAGTCATACCACAGCCTTGCTATAATGGGATGAAGGAGTCAAGATGAGTCAATTACCTAAAGGGGCTGTATAGCCTTCATATGACCCACAGAGATAGAAGTTCTGAAGAAGAAGGGTCATGTGACATGGAGCACAATTAGATTGTATCACGTGACTTCCACTAATAAGATCAAAGGGGAAACGGACAAGTAAGTGATTACTTAGCTTTACCATTAGGGTTGTTATCGGTGTACACTTCATGTAACAGCAGGGTTCTGCCAGAGAATACAACCATGACCTGCCTCTTGTACAGCAGTAGGGTTCTCTGGGGAATACACCCATATTCCATTCGTATTCGTTAGTCAGAAGATTAGTTGGTCAGAGTATCAGTATGCTATGGTATTGAACATCGGGACTTTACTAGCGACGAATAAATGACATTCAGGCAATTTTCGTAACATGTCCAGATTTCTGGGAGCTTCTGACTTACCTTTGGGATTGGTAATATTGAATGTGAGAGGAATAAAGGGAATAGGGGGTTCAGTATCATCATCAAACAACTCCTCAATGCAGGCTCTTGGAGTAGGAGACTAAGGCAGAGCACAGCCTTGTGACATGGAGATGATGCTGCATTAGACAGAAAAGCTATGTAACTGCTCAAAGAAGTCCAGACCTCAGTGGAAGCTGCCAAAAGCATGGAGTGGATTAAAACAAGGAGAAGTAGGAGGGTTGGGAATGGCTCTAGAGCAGGAACAGGTAACTCGGGTGGTCATGATGAGTGAGATTCAATGCAAGAAGGAGTTCGAATATACTGTTAGAACAAGCTGGATGAACTCCAGGGTAACTCCACTAAGATAGGGTTGAGGGTTTGGGACTTGGCTTCACCTTATGTGGTGTGACCTTGCAAAGAATCTAGGGTCCCAGATTTACAAAGTGTTGGAGGGTCGGAAGAAAACAGAGAGAGGATGAGTAAGAGGAGAGCATCAAGTTCTCTTTGATATTTGAACTAAGAAATACAGAGGATAGCAAAGGGTTTATATACTATGGGACTGAACTGAAACATGTATTGGAATGATGGAGGGGTGATAGGTGAAACATGACAACAATCAAAGATGGCAAATGCAAACAATCAAATGTTTAGATGTTATTAGAGAGAATTCTGGGCAACATTGGAACCATGGAGAAAGCAACTAACTATGCAACATACCAACTGCTGCAACTGTTATATGTCAATAAGCACATGTCATGTCAACAAGTTACATAATCATAAGTGAAATGAAGATTAAAGTCTGAAGGCAATAAAAACATAGACAATGGAAAATGGACCAAAGTTATAGTCAAATAGGAATGGAAATAGACAGATATAACACTGATGCCTTGTTATGCTGTCCTGAGAATGCTGCTGACACCACTCTAGTCACCCATACCTATGCCCTCACACCTGACCATGAGCTCACTCTCAAAATTCTTCATGGTTATGCAGACAATCCCTACTGCATGAAGCTTTTCAGCCTCCTGGGCACCTTGCCATATCTTGTTGAATGAGATGGCCTTCTTTTTCTCAATGATCACCTTGTTGTCCCATCTGTCAACCAACTCTGTGAAACAATTTTTCATCTTGCCCATGATGCTGCTAGCCATTTTGGCACTGACAAAACCTATGCAGCCCTTCAGCATAGTTTCTATTGGCCTATTTTGCAACATGACCTTGCTGAATCCTACCTGCCTGGCTGTGTCAACTGTCAATGCAACAAGAGTCCTGTCACTGCCCCAGTCAGCCCCTTATACCCCCTTCCAATTACTGACAAATGGGGTGATTCCATTACCATTGACTTCATTGGACCATTACCCCTTGTTATGATTTTCTTTATTTCCATCATCATTTATGCCATACCATTCCATTTCTCTTTTCATTTCCATATCATTGGACACTTTTCCCTTTCTAGGATTACCTCATGTTATCCTCATGTCCCCAAACTTCTCACCTATATTCCTTGGCATTCCCCATACTATTGTCTTTCCATATATCACAGGCATAGCTTGGTCTATTCACCAGTCAATCCAGGATAAATACTTAGCACATGTACTTGTAACAGTAAGCTAGTTCTATGCAATCAAACGTAGTTCCTAGACCTTCCTGGTTTACTTCTAAGGTTACTGGATCGCTCTAGTGACTAGAAGGTCTCATCCTCAAAGCATAACAAAAGAACTAGCTTCTCCTTGCTGAGATGCTATTGATGTGCCAGCCATTCCTCCCTGATACCGCTTTCATGCTCCCACCCCTTCCCCTCCCCCACAAGAGGAAGAAGGGTCCCCTATTGCCCTCTCTCCTGCCCAGTCCACATATCACCTTCCCCCTTCCATCCATCCCTCCCCACCACCCATTCTCACACCACTCACACTTCCCCCTTTACCTCTTTCCCACTTCCCTCCACCACTCTTACCTCCAGTCATGAACATTCCACAAAACCCCCCCAAACAGAAGGCAGGAATGCCCTCTGACTTTCTGGAGAAACATCGAAAGCAGTCAGTTGGGGTATGGCCATGACCACCTACTTCACTCTCAACCCCACCATCTATATCACCAATGGAGATAAGATACTCGCTGCCCTGAGCAAGTTCACTAAAGGAAGAGGAGTTCTCTTTGCTGAGAAATGGTACACCTGATTAAACAATCCAGCTCTCCTCTCCGTGCAGCTCACATACGATGTCTTCATGGAAGACTTTGGGAAGATCTTTTATCCCTACAACTTTAAGGAAGAGGCTAGACGAAAGATGCTCAACACACAACAAAATTTAAAAGACAAGGAAGAAGGATTTCAGAATTATCTGGCTGACTTTCAACTACATGCGGCCTGCTCTGGTGTAACTGATGACACCACATTAATCAATGCTTTTGCTGGAGGGCTTGACCCTTAGATAGCATAGATAATCCTCTTGATGGGGACTTTGCCAGCCACCCTCGATGAATGGGTAACAGCTGCCACTAAATTCCATGCCCAACAACAGCATATTAGGGCACTATGAACCAGAGGATCGCTCAGTAGTGGCTTGGGAAGAACAAGAGATCCCAATGCAATGGATGTCGACACTGTGTTCCTCTCCCTGGCGAATTGCGCAAAACACCTTTGCAAAAATAGATGTTTTATCTGTCACCACATAGGGTGTTGATCCAGCAATCACACCAGACAGTCATCATCGCAACAACCAAGATGAGAAGAGACCTCTCCTTCAGGAGGTTCCTGTTACAGTCGTCATTCCAGACCCACCGTTTTGCCCTAGTGTTGGGGTAGTTCATGAAGACACCATTGTCTCTCCCTTCACACCCACCAATAGATCTCCCCGTCTGACTAGTCACCTATACTAGCATCAGACCATTATGCTAGACTTCCCAGTATTGGATATGCTATCTGATACCCATTATGTTACTGCTCGCCTTCGAATTGTGATCCGATGGCCAATACCCCTTTGATATCGGATCGTCATCCAATATCTGTTATGGCTTACACATCAGTGCACATTGCCCGACATGGACTTCCTTCTCGATCAGGTGTACCCTTGACTCTGATCTATAGATAGTAGTATTTCCCACATAGTGAGTAGACGCTGTGCTTCTTCTGTCCTCATGGCTTACTTCTTATCCCCCACAAGGTGTGCTTCTGCTTCTAGGGCTTAGGGCTTACCCTTTGGGCTTAGGGCATTTTCATATGTAGCGTATTAGATAACCTGGTCTGTGCGTGACCCTAGTAGGTATATAAAGGTAGTACGTTGTACCAGCTGAACCCTAAGTTCAGCTTTAACCACAGTCCCTTGCTTGTACCTTGCCTAGCATAGGCATTCTTAATCCATGTCTTTCCTCCATGTCATCTCCCTTTTGGTCTGATCCCAGCAAGATGCTTTTCAAGACCAAGGATGTTGGGTTGAGAAGATAGCCTGCAGGCAGGTGCAGGCAAAACCATAACAGTTCCCATCTCACTTCCACTAATCCATTCTGCCAACAACTTGCTTCCATGGGTAATGGAGGACAGAATGGGGCACGACAGAACATCCAAACCACCACTGTCAGTGGGTTGGATCAATATATCACTACCCTTGTAGTGCAAGGAACAACAACAGAGCAAATTCATCATGTATTACAAGCATGTTATGCCAATAATGGAACATTGGAGGAAGAAATTGCCAGAGTAGAGGTGGATTTTTAGTTGGGGAAAAAGCTGAGTTGACAGCTTCCCCTCCCCTATCTAGTGAACTGGCCATCATGTATCTGAATGGGAAAATGATGAAATCTATGCATCTTCCTCTTTCCTTACACCACAGTCTACAAAAAGTCAACACCCCTGCCCTCATTGACAGTGGTGCAACCAGAAGTTTCCTTGATTTGGTCTTTATCAGAAAACATCATCTCCCTGTAATCCCCCTTTCAACCCCATTAGAAGTACGAAATGTAGACAGGACAAGAAATAAGGGGGCATGGATCACACACAAAGTAAAGATAACTGCTATAGTCCCCGGGTGGACCACCCCCTGGGAATTCTTTGTAATGCATCTAGGGAAAGAAAAAGCCATTTTAGGCTTGCCATGGTTATGGCAGATAAACCCACTCATTAATTGGACAAAAGGAAAAATACATCTCCCAGGGTTACCTAAGGACAATAGATATTCTGATAACATGCTAATAACACGTTTCCTTCATATCTTCCCAGACTCCTGGATAGCACAACAGTGGAAAAAACAATATTGTATACCACAATTCATTGCCCAGACCACACTATCAACCTCTCTTGTGCAACAAAACCAAATTGACCGGAGATCCCTTCCTCTCTTTGTTAAAGATTTTGCTCACATCTTTTGCAAGCCTCAATTGAGCACTCTTCCTCCATCACAAGACTTCAATCATGCCATTACACTAACTCCAGGGTTTATTCCAAGAATAGGAAAAGTCTATTGTCTCAACCCTGCTGAACAGGATGCATGTCATGCCTTCCTTGATGAAAACCTTGCCATGGGGTATATTGTCCCCTCCACTTCATCCTAGGCATCCCCTTTTTTCTTCATACCAAAAAAAACAGGAGATCTTTGTCCATGCCAAGATTATCAATATCTAAACGAACATACCATAAAAAATGCTTATCCACTCCCCCTCATCTCTGACCTCTTTGACAAATTGAAGGAGTCATCCATCTTCACAAAAATGGATATCTGATGGGGATATAACAATGTTCTTATTCAGCCAGAAGACTGATGGAAGGTGTTACGATTTTCCTTATGCCAACGATCTTCCTTTTCTTCATTTATCCTTTCACTTACCTCATCTGCTCATCGTCTTTTCTTCTTTTACCAGACACTATTTCCATTCAGGCTTAGTCACTTCGTTGACTACCTCATGTCCCCACCTTTCCCATAATTGTATCCTTGACCCTTTCTCAACGCTCCACTTTTAGCTATTACATAGCATGGTCCATTTGCCAATGGGACACTATATATACGCAGTGCATGTATTAGTAAACGTTAAGCTAGTTCTATGCTATAAACATAGTTTCCTAGTCTCCCTGGTCCACTCCTAAGGTCTTCATTCGAGACTAGGAGTTCTCTTCACTCTGATTGAAAGCATTCAACTATGAAACGCATAACAAAAGAACTAGCTTCTCACTAGTTGAGAGCTATCTATGCTCCAACCATTCCACCAAGATATTTTCCCCTTCTGGAGCCATCTGACTCTACTGTGTCCATTGAGGATAAAGAGCTATATCAAGAAGATCGTGCACCATCCCCCTTGTACAACTCTTTCCTCCTATCCCTGACCCCATGAATGACCCAAATGTCCACCTTCCCCCTGATGTTGTTCCCACCACTCTCCTGGTGCTCCCTCCCTTACCAGCTGAGTCAAAAGCTGGTCTTCTGGAGGCCTTCTCTGGCGAAACCAAAGACACCATTCATTGGGGCCAGTCTATGGCCGCTTATTTTAAGTTGAATCCCTGTCACTATGAGTATAACGGCCCCAAAATTTTAGTAACCTTGAGCAAGTTAATGAAGGGATGAGGAATCCCCTTTGCTGAGAAATGGTACCATTGCTTGAATAATGAAGCAGTCCCAGACGAAGAAAAAACCTATGACTTGATGATGGGAGACTTTCACAAAACGTTCTACCCTTATAATTTCAAAGAAAAAGCATGTCAAAAGTTACTAGCAACACAACAAAACTTGTGAGATTGAGACGAAGATTTCCAAAACTACCTTGCCGACTTTCAGTTACATGTGGCTCAGAGTGGAGTCACTGACCAGAACACCCTTATTGATGCTTTCGCTGCAGGGCTTGACCTGCAGATTAGCCAGATGATCCTCTCAATGGGGACCCTCCCCGAAACCCTCGACACTTGGGTGACTGCAGCTGCTAAATTTCATGTGCAGCAACAATGAATCAGGGCCATCCATGTAGGGGGATCACTCCAACTAGGACTTGGAAAGGTTTGAGATCCCAATGCCATGGACATCAATTCCATTACCATGACTCCTTCCAATTCGAGCTAAACATCTCCAAGAAAACCAGTGTTTCACTTGTCATAGAATTGGTTGTCGAGCAAGCAACCACCAAGGACAGAACCAAGGAAGTCCCTCTCGTTCTAACAACCCTTTTCACTCTCGTAATCCCTTTGCCTCTCCTCCCAACAGTTCCATCCCAAGCAGGACAAACATACCACCACTCATCCGACCAACCCCAATCTGGGCCATAAATGTCGAAGCAAAGCCCTCCTCCCTTGACCAGTATATTAATCAACTCGTTGACAATGGAACAACAGTCGAGCAGATCCATAACGTGTTAACTGCCTGTTACGAAGGCAACCATGAATCAGAAGAAAAGGCTCAGGTAGAACTGGCCATTAAATGGGGAAAGGATTTTTAAAAAGGGAGAGCTTGCAGTCAACCACTCATCTCCCTATTGACATTGTAGCGTCTGTACATCATACTGGAGCTCATGAGCAATCTATGTGTCTTCCTCTCAGACTGTATGGAGCATCAACTAAAGTTGACACCCTGGCCTTAGTCAACAGCGGGGCAACAGGAAGCTTTATTGATGAAACCTTTGCACGAAAACACCACTTTCCATTTACAAAAATTGCAACCCCACATATTGTATGAAACGTGGATGGAACTGTAAATTGAAGTAGCATTGTATGGTATCAAGTATCCCTTGCCATGAAAATCGGGACAAAGGTATATCCCTGGAACTTTCTTGTCCTCACTCTTGGAAAAGAACAAGTCATTCTCAGGTTGCCTTGGCTATGAAAATCAAATCCTACCATTGATTGGACTACAGGGGATATTGCTCTCCCCAATGAGGAAGCCTATTACCTGTCAACAAATGTAAATCCCATCATCAATAAACTGTGGAAAAAGTGTTTTGGTCCAGACCAGATGTTAATCTGAAAAGTGACCCTCACCACCACGCTTGCACAGCAAATGGAAAAGTGAGTCATTGAACTACCCTTGCCATTCAAAGCATACAAGAATGTCTTCTCAGAACCACAATCCGGCCAACTCCCTCCTTCACGACCTTTTGACCATGCCATCACTCTCATGTCATCTTTCATTCCCTGCATTGCAAAGACCTACCCACTAAACCCCACTGAAAGGGCAACATGCCAGACTTTCCTTGACAAAAATTTGAAAACTGGGAAGATTGTCCCCTCAAAATCTCCCCAAGCTTCTCCCTTCTTCTTCATACAGAAGAAGATGGGTGACCTTCGTCCTTGTCAGGACTATCGCTATTTGAATGAACATACAGTCAAAAATGCTTACCCTCTCCCCCGAATTTTGTTGCTTATTGATCAACAAAGAATCAATGATATTCACAAAATTCGATGTCCATTTGGGGTACAATAATGTTCTCATCTGACTGGAAGACTGTTGGAAAGCCACTTTCATCACCTCTTTCGGACTCTTTGAACCAACCATGATGTTTTTTTGTCTGTGTAATTCCCTGGCAATGTTTCAAGCCATGATGAACCATCTCTTTCACGATTATCTCGCTGAAGGATGGCTCATCATATATATGGATGACATTCTCATTCATTCCTCTGATCTACCCATCCACCACCACCACACCCACCTTGCCCTTGAATGCCTATGTATGCACAAGTTATACCTCAAATTGACAAAGTGTATGTTTGACGCCAAAGAGATTGAATACCTTGGCATGGTCATTGCACATCACAATGTACAAATGGACCCTGTCAAATTGGCCACCATTGACCAGTGGGCCCCTCCTCAATTGGTGAAGGGCATACATTCCTTTCTTGGTTTCTGCAATTTCTATCGAAAGTTCATCCCGAACTTCTCTCTTCTTTCTGCCCCCCTTCACCAACTCACCAAGAAGGATCATCCCTGGGTGTGGGATGAAGCCTGCACATCGGCTTTCATATCCTTGAAATGGACATTCTCCTCCACACCAGTATTACTCCTCCCCGATCTACAAAAACCATTTGTCATTATGACAGACACCTCCTTGATTGCCACGGGTGGCGTTCTTATGCAACGAGATGACAATAGTGACCTCCATCCATGTAGTTATCTTTCCCATATGCTCATCCCACAGGAACGGAACTACAATGTTTACAACCGAGAGTTATTAGCCATAGTCCACGCTCTCACCAAATGGCACCATTACCTATAGGGAACGGGTCATCCAGTCGAATTGTATACCGACCACAAGAACCTCTCCTATTTCTGACAACCTCACCAGTTGTCCTGTTGTCAGGCCAGGTGGATGCTTTTCCTCCAGGATTTTGACCTGAAGTTCGTCATATGTCCTAGCACTGCCATGGGTCCTGCCAATGCTCTCTCTTGGATGCATAATGTGGATATGACCTTTGACAATGCAGATGTTGTTCTTCTCTCCCCCAACCTCTTCCTTGCCCACATTGATGCCTCCCTCCTCTCTTCTATCCAGGTTTCCTCCCTCACTGACCCATTGGTTCTCTCTGCATGGTCGAACCTTCAGTGTGGTGTTCCCCTCTTTTCCTATTCCTCTCTCCTTGACTGGTCCTATTCTCCCAACGACAGTTGCCTCTACTATTGCTGTCATCTTTACGTTCCCCCTGCTGCATGCTCTTCCCTCATCACATCCATCCACTCCTCTCCTACTGGTGGTCATGGTGGGATCTTCCATACCCTCTCCCTTCTCCAGTGTGATTATTGGTGGCCTGGTATGGCCTCTTTTGTTCATCGTTTTGTCCTGGGTTGCCCTCTCTGTCAATCCAGTAAGGTCAACACACACCCCACCGTTCCCCCTCTTTCTCCTCTTGCCTCTTCCTCTACTTGTCCTTTTCAGCAAATCTCTGTTGACCTTGTCTCCAGCTTCCTTCTCGTCAACTCTTTTGATTCTGTTCTGGTTGTGGTTGACCATGGACTTAGTAAGGGGGTGTTTTTCCTCCCTTGCTCTAAAATGGACAATGCTGCCCACATCGCTTACTATTACACTTGGCCTGAGTAAGAACAAGTGTAGCCCTTGAAAGGGGATCGGGTTCTTGGGCCTTTGTGCTGAAGGTATCAATGCCTCACAAGCCGGAGGACTTTGATCAAGTATCAGTGAAGTAGATCATCTGATGAGATGCTGAGCAAAGTGTCGAGAGAAACCAATGGATTGATTGACTGTTTAGGTCGCAGGATACAAGGGAGATTCTACTTAGAGTTTATCATACATTGCGCTAGGTCTAAATAGGTATCAAGATGGTGTGCAGACCAAGCAGTGTCTACTGCGGAATGACTCATCTGGAGTCACATCGAGTCAGAGCTAAGGTAACTAGGCAACCATCAATCAAGGGAGATAAGGAGGATCATGAGGCATGTGAGAAGCTATGCCTAGAACGGAAATAGCATCCAGATCATGAGAAAGAAAGATAAGACAATGGAAAGACTATCATACGTTTAAAAGAAGAAAGATCAGGGAAAGAGGTTCAAGAGGGGTAAAAGGAAGATAAAATGTAACACCCACCTCTTTTTTACCCATATTTTCCCTCATGTTGGCCTTCACGACCACATGATTTCTGATTGAGGCCTGCACTTCGCCTCCATCTTTGCCCATGAACTGGCCCATTTACTACAATATGATGTCGCCCTCTCATCACCCTATCATCTCCAAACCGATGGTGAAACCAAACGAGTAAACCAAGAACTGGAAACATATCTTCGACTCTTCTGCCAAGACAACCCAGCAACATGGGTGTCCTTGCTGCCGATGGCACAGTTTGTTCATAACTCCTCGACTCACTCTACCACGAAGGTTACCCCATTCTTGCTGATTTTGGGACACAAACCCTGAGCCTATCCTTCTCTCAGAAAAACCTTTCTTCTGTCACTCACCAAACGACTGACCCTTTTGGATAAAGCCCAAAAGGAAGCCCACCACACACATCAATTGGCACAACAATATATGCGTGAACGTGTGTGAAGCAAGTTCCATCCTTGGTGAATCGGAGATAAAGTGCGGCTAGAAGCCAAGAATCTCCACCGAAGCTCTCCGTGGCAGAAATTAAACCCTCCATGAGAAGGACCATTTGAAATTGTGAAGGTCATTTCCCCTGTGGTGTATCAATTGCACCTTCCTTTGTCCTGGAAAATTCACAACGTGTTCCATGCATCCCTTCTGACCCCTTATCGTGAAACTGCCGAACATGACAGATCAATTCTCCACCCCCCATCAATGGACATTGAAGGGGAAGAAGAATGGGAGATAGAACAGATCTTATGGCATAAGGGACCCCTCAAAAACCACCAATTTCTCATCAAATGGAAGGGGTATTCTTGGGCCAAAAATACCTGGGAGCCAGAACAGAACTTATGTGGTGCATGGACCTCTCTCCTCGCTTATAAACAAGAACACTCATTAGAGTAAGATCAGAATTTTCCATGCCTCCCACTCGCCACACTTCCCCTCGCCCCACTACTTCCGCTCATCTCGTCCCTGCCATCTTTCCTATCTGTCTCAACTTCCTCCCTGACATTGCCTGCTCTCTCGTCTTTTCCTCTGTGTTACAAGATGCTCCATTGCTAGCTAGAGTGATGGAATCATGCCTGATGGATCACATACTCGAAGATGCATGTCAGGTCTATCTTACACTTGCTGCCCTCTGTGTTGTCTTTGCTAGTACCATCCCCACAGATCAACCTCCTCTTCTCACTGCACAAGGGACAACTTGTTTGTCATGAGCTCACGGACAAACACTCAAGCTCTTATATCGACTAGGGTTTGGGTATATCCTTAACAAGTTACCCTTTGATTTGATTGGGCCAATCGTCCACCCCTTCTTATGTGCGATGCATCCTACAGCTTGGTATGCATATCTCCAAGCATGCAAAAGACCCATTTGCATCTCAACAGTAGATGTATTCCCACCTGAACCCCTAGCCCTTGCTGCTACACCCCCTCCATCCATTCCTCTGTCCAAGGGTGACAAGAAACCCTCTACTCCAACGACACCAGCTGTACCCAGACATTACCAGTCATTGCCTTCACCTCCTCCACTGATTGAAATCTCTCCTCTCCCCATCCCTGCTCCAGCGATTCTTCCTACTATCCCAAGAGATCACAAAACTCCTTTCCCCTGTTGGACAAAGAAGAAAGGCAAGAAGAAGCAGATTATCCAAACCCCATATAGTCTTCCTTCCTCCCCTGCATATAACCTACGATCATTGACCACAAAAGAATGGTCGATCCCTTCACCCCCATTGCATACCTCTTCTTCGATGATTGACCCGTTTTCCATGTGTGAATGGTGCGGGGAAAAGGATACCCATCTCAGGATTTGGTGCCTGACCCATCAATGCCCTTCTTGTTCAGCTTACACATCAGGCCATCTATTGAACAATTGCCCTTCAGGTCTTTGTCTGTATTGTGCCAAGTCACATTGGGGACTCCCTTTCCCTCTCTATTGTTGCTGCCTGGCCAGTTGCCCCGAATGCATCTCCCTCGTATGGGGGGAGTTATGCCCAAAGAGAATCCAGGCACGATATCTTGCAGAAGAAGAGAAGATTTTACACAATGACTTGGACAATTACACATATGTCGACCGGGAATAGAAAGAGGGAAAGTAGAAAATTCAGGTGAACTTTCAGCTAATACAGAGCTTTTGTTACAATTTTCCTTATGCCAATGTTTTTCCTTTTCTTCATTTATCCTTTCGCTTACCTCATCCGCTTGTCGTCTTTTCTTCTTTTACCAGACACTATTTCCGTTCAGGCTTAGTCACTTCATTGACTACCTCATGTCCCCACCTTTCCCACAATTGTACCCTTGACCCTTCCCCAACACTCCACTTTTAGCTATTACATAGCATGGTCCGTTTGCCGATGGGACACTATATATATGCAGCGCATGTATTAGTAAATGTTAAGCTAGTTCTACACTATAAACGTAGTTTCCTAGTCTCCCTGGTCCACTCCTAAGGTCTTCATTTGAGACTAGGAGTTCTCTTCACTCTGATTGAAAGCATTCAACTATGAAACGTGTAACAGAAGGTGGCTTTCATCACTCCCTTTGGTCTTTTCGAACCAATGGTTATGTTCTTTGGACTATGCAACTCCCCTGCAACATTTCAGGTGATGATGAATCATCTCTTTCAAGATTATTTAGCTAAGGGATGGTTAATCATCTACATGGACAACCTTCTCATACATTCCTCCAATCTGGCCCTCCATCATGAAAAAACAAGAAAGGTGCTCCTTCATCTCTGAGAACATAACCTCTATTTGAAATTGCCCAAGTGCATGTTCAACACTTTGCACGTAGAATATCTTGGTATGATCATCACCCACAACAGTCTTCAAATGGATCTGGTAAAGGTAGCAGCCATCATGAATTGGGTACTGCCCCATTCGCTCAAGGGAGTCTGATTGTTTCTCAGCTTCTGCAACTTCTATCAATGATTCATTCCCAGTTTTGCAATGATTGCTGCCCCCCTCCACCAACTCACTAAAAAGGACTACCCTTGGCATTGGTCTCCTGCATGTGATGCAGCCTTCACTAAATTGAAGGCTATTTTTCTTACTGCACCTGTTCTAACACTTTTGAACCTTCAACAACCCTTCACAGTTATGACCAACGCTTCTCTTCTTGCATCTGGCAGGGTACTAATGCAATAAGACAGGAATGGCGACCTACATCCATGTGGCTACCTCTCCCACACCTTCTTCCCCACTGAATGAAATTATGATATTTATGATTGAGAATTGTTGGCTGTCATTCATGCCCTCATAGAATGGCGACATTATCTTCAAGGGACTGGTTTACCAGTCACAGTTCTTACTGACCATAAAAACCTCTCCTATTTTCACCAGCCCCACTGCTTGTCTTGTTGTCAAGCGCATTGGATGCTCTTCTTGCAGGACTTTGATCTCTATTTCTCTGTCCAACCTGGTGCTGCAATGGGTCCCACTGACACACTTTCTTATTCTCTCTTCCCTGACGTCTCGACTGATAATACCGACATTACCCTCCTCCCCAACTCCTTTTTCATCTCTTTTATTGATACCGCTCTCCTTGAGAAAATTCACCTTTCTTCTTCTTCTGATCCTCTCATCCTCTCTGCATTGGATCATATGTGTGAAGGTTCCCCCCTTTTCCCTCACTTTGCCCATGCTGACTGGTCTTTCACCAATGGATGTTTATATTTTCACCACCATCTCTGTTACGTAGTGAGCCAATAACTCCGAATGGCGGCAACTATAAGAGCGACAACAAGATGGACAACTGCAAAGAAGACGGCAAACAAAGAGAGGACGGATAGCACGACATCCACTAGGATGGTCGTGAGAACAAAGACGGTGACGGCGATGAACGTGATGACGAGTAGAAGAGCCATCAAGGGCGCGTGCCGGGATGACAGGGGATCGATGATAAAGGAATCCTCAGGGCACGGCGGAGTGAGGATGGAGCCACAAGGAATTACTAGCCCACACTTAGGCGAAGTAACGGTGTTAAGATTAAGCTTAGGGCTACGACATGAAGTGCTAAGCTACTTATACTACCAGCAATGGCGCACAGACCATGCTGACTAAGCACTATATAAGGAAAGCCCTCAACCCTGGTGCAAGGGTTGACCTAATGGGGAAATGCCCTTAGCCCTGGGCGCAGCACGAGGTAAGCTATCAACAGGAATGGCCATGAGACAGAAGCAAAGGAGCCTCATGGCAGACACATGTACTGTACGTGTCAGGTAATACAAAGCGACCTAGGAGACAAGTGTTATCCTAGGGTCAAGAACACAACAACAAGGGGAAATCTAATCGTATACCGAAGGGAGGGACAGGGATTAGGATAGGGAAAAGAGTATCGTCTTGACTTTGTCATAGTGGAGTGGAAATGTAGTAAAACTGTAACAATCTCTATATTCCCCTGTCCACTCACCATGATCTTGTTTCCTCCATTCATGAATCTCCAGCCAGCGGCCATGGTGGCATCTTTTGTACCACTGCCCTTCTCCAACACAATCACTGGTGGCCTGGACTCTCTTCCTTTGTCTGCTGTTTTGTTCTGGGTTGCACCTTATGCCAATCAAGTAAGGTGAACACCCATCTCGTCACCCCCCCTTTTCCCCTCTCTCCTCCTCTGCTACCTGTCCCTTCCAGCAGATCTTGGTCAATCTGGTCTCCACCTTTCCCCCTATTGGGTCTGTTGACTCTGTCTTGGTTGTGGTCGATCATGGTCTTAGTAAGAGGGTCTTTTTCATCCCTTGCTCAAAGACAGTGGATGCAGCCAGCATTGCTCATCTTTTCTACACACATGTGTTTCCACATGTTGGTTTGCATGATCGAATCATCTCAGATAGAGGCCTACAATTCACATCAGCCTTTGCACACAAATTAGCCTGCTTACTACAATATGATGTTGCTCTGTTGTCTGCCTACCATCCCCAAACAGATGGAGAGACTGAACGGGTCAATCAGGAGTTAGAGACATATCTTCATCTATTCTGTTAGGATCAACCAATGAGTTGGGTAGATCTACTCTCTATGGCACAATTTACACATAACTCCTCCATCCACTCTGTCACTAAACAAACCCCATTTTTCCTGATTCTTGGATATGAACTGCAAGCTTACCCATGTTACAGATTCGTTCCAAATCTATGGTTTTCCCCTAGTGTTGGGGTTCTTCATGAAGATACCATTGTCTCTCCCTTCACCCCCATCTATAGATCTCTCCGTCTGACTAGTCGCCTATACTAGTGTCAGACCGTTATGCTAGATCCTCGTCATCAGATCGCGATCTGATGGCCGATACCCCTTTGATATCGGATTGTCATCTGATATCTGTTATGGCTTACGCGTCGGTGCACGTTGCCTGACATGGACTTCCTTCTCGATTGGGCATACCCTTTACCCTGATCTATTCTTATGTAGTTTTCCCATACGGCAAGTAGCCGCCGTGCTTCTATTGTCCTCGTGGCTTACTTCTTATCCCCACAAGGTGTGCTTCTTGCTTCCTAGAGTTTAGGGCTTACCCTTGGGTTTAGGGTATTTCCATACGTAGCGCATTAGGTAACCTGGTCTGTGTGCGACCCTAGTCAGTATATATAGGATAGTACTTAGTCTAGCTGAACCCTAAGTTCAGCTTTAACTTCGGTCCCTTGCTTGTACCTTGCCTAGCATAGGCATTCTTAATCCATGTCCTTTCCTCTTGTCCAACCCCTTTTGATCTGATCCCAGCAAGATGCTCTTCAAGATTAGGGAGTTGTGTTGAGAA
>JBBPJT010000588.1:0-18960 GCA_038088895.1 Xerocomus potaroensis
TCCATGGGTGCTTCTAGATGTATATGAGTAGGGGGAAAGAGCTGGGGCCAAGGGATCGGTCCATTGGTCCAGGATTTATGGGCGAAGATTTTGGGTTTTGGTCCCCCCTATAGATAAGATTAGATAAGAGTACCTTAGTGCGAAAATGGCTTCTAGAGGATCAGAAAAGATGATCCAGGGACTTAGGGGTGTTCTTAAGGATTCATAACAATATTTGGGAAGCGGAGGTGTCAGAAATGCCGGAAGTCGGAGATGGGATACCTGCTGACTGGGTGGACCCTGCCATGGACTCTAGAATTGTTGCTCTGGGGGCGACAGGTGAACATGCAGAGGCGAGCCAGATTGAAATTCCAGATCCAGGGATTGCGCATCATCACACCACACCAACTTATCACAGGAGGTATAGAGACCTCATTGACATATCGAATACATCGTGCATGGCCGAAGATCGGCCAGAGTCAGTCGTGACAGAAACCAGTGACACAGTGACAGAGGTGCCAAATGAATGTGGCATATCACCATTAGAGATCACACAGGTACACCCACTGGAGGTGGAGAGGACAGACACAGTTGAGGGAGTGCCGAGCGGATTAAGGAAATCGCGTTTGAGGCTCATGCAGGTACCAGACCCGCCAGACAGTGAGTTCACACAGATAGGTTGAGAGGACGAGCAAAGGCCATCAATGACTTCAAGTATCACTCAAGGGGAAGAGGGCGCCGCATTAGGAAACATGCCAAATATATCAAGGGGACAATACCACATTGTACGGGGTAGCAAGACTGCAAATGCTGCTGACGAGATGATAACCACAAGGGACCCGTGCTGCCATTTCGGGCATATTGTGCCCAGGGTAGCTTGACGCAAGGTTGATAATGGACTGATCGACAGGTTAAAGGACGATGAATTCAAGGTTGGCAATAACATTCACTGCAAGGAGATGCACATGCCGATCGCACAAGGGTGTGAGGGGGAGCGTAGTAAGGGGCTTACTGCCCATTTTTTATCAGACAACTGGGGCCCTCCACCGGGCAATATTTCACAACACGACGGAAGGACAGAATGGCCGAATCAAATCACACTGGGGTGTGAATGTGCGCTATCACACTATCAAGAATTTCGCTGAAGATTCCAGACTGCTCATGGCTTGAGAGGGAGTGTTGGAAATCCAAGCGCACACACAGTCACAACCGGCACCAGAGCAACGCTATTACTGGAGAGCACGCAGATGAGAGCACCACCACAGTGCATCGACATCATATCATATGGGCTATGTTCATAGCATTCTCACATATGTGCATTCCATCGTATACCAGTGCGATTCTGGGTACTCGAATACCCAGTTGTTTAGCACATGATTTAGCTAGTGTAGTATATAAGATAGACTGTTTGTACTGTAACACCTCAGTCTGTTGCATCACACGCATGACTGAGGTGAGTTGATTATCTTTCATTCATATCTACTTAATGCTTACTCATATGTAGTTTATCTTTAGGTGAATACATTTAGTCCATTGCATCATGTGCACAACTGAGTTTATCTTTAGTTGTGCACTCCCCAATTGGTACCTGTATTCCCACAGGCATCACATTGCTGACTTGCTCCTAGGTCTGGGCAAAGCCTATTTGAGTGATTCTGCAAGATGAATTGCTAGTATAGCTTGGAGGAGAAACTAGCATGTGGGCCAGCAAATCAAACTAGTTATATACCATTGGTCCCTGGAATAGTGGTGTGTCATGCTAGTTGGGTGACTATTCGCCCTCCAATGCTTAGGATGATCCCCACGACCATGTAATTATACTGCCAACAACTGGCAAGATGGGTGTTGACCCCAGTGACGGTGGTGAAGTGCTGACATGCTGCTTATTTGATGAGACACATCCAGACAGCAGACCCAACCTGCCTACCATTCTTCAACACTGCATAGGTCACCCATCCAATTGTCTTATAAAGTTCGCAGCTACAAGCTCTGAAGACGAACAAGTGTATTTTACTTCTATATGATTCACTTTCAATCACTGTGTTTTCAGACTTGATTAACATTCCTGGTTCCTATTCTAAACTGCCAGGCATGCCAGAAGCAAGCTCCGTCATGTGGGTGAGTTTATATCAACTTCAATGTCAACAAGCAACTGACATCATAGTTTTCGACATGAATGTCTCTGTCATTCCTCATCAAGGTCACAAACTGTGCTAGTACAGTCGGAAAGGAACAAAGGAAAGCCTCAACCGGAAGCATTTACGCTTCAACCCAGGTTGCAATGACCGAAGCTCACATCAGCTTCCTTGTCTATCATCAGTCTCTTGTCCTTTTTTTTCGCTTCCCTTGGACATTTTGGGCCACAACAAGGAAAACTTGATCAGTTCAATCCAGTGCATCAACTTGTGGCTTTTGTCTAGCTGATGCCAACATATGCTATTCGTAAAAACAGCATGCAAACATTCACATATGGGAACTGCCAGTATGTTCTCTTCATATTAGGTGTTCAATTATTAATAACACCTTTGCTTTTCTTGTGTCTACATTGCCACTACTATCCCCTGCCTATCACACTGTCTTCACTGCATCTCATTAACCCAGCGTATCTTCCTCAATGCCAACCTTGTCATACACATACCCCTGTTGGAAATCCAAGTGTGCACGCAGTCACGACTGGCACTGAAGCGACACTATTACTGGAGGGCACGTGGATGAGAGTGCCACCACAGCACATTGATGTCATATCGTATGGGCTATGTTCGTAGCATTCTTGCATATGTGCATTCCATCATATACCAGTGCGATTCCAGGTACTCGAATACCCAGTTATTTAGCATATGATTTAGCTACTGTAGTATATAAGAGTTTCTGTCCATACTAGAACACCTCAGTCCGTTGCATCATGCGCACAACTGAGGTGAGTTGATTATCTTTCATTCATATCTACTTAATGCTTACTCATATGTAGTTTATCTTTAGGTAAATACATTTAGTCTGTTGCATCACACACACAACTGAGTTTATCTTTAGTTGTGCACTCCCTGATCGGTACCTGTATTCCCACAGATTATAAGCCCTGCTCCCGCCAATTGATCGAGATTATTGCAAATTTGTCAAAAGGACCACTTTAGCCACACTGATTATCCTTTTTTGTCAAGATGTCCACAGCCACTATCACTACAGATACCCTGCCAAGCAATGTGCCAAAGCTCGATGTGAAGGGCACAAACTGGGCAATTTTTCACTTTCATTTTCAGGTTGCAGTCAAGGCCAAGGAGCTATGGGGCCACTTTGATGGGAAATCAAGGAACCCTGATTACAAGGCTACTAGTACACACGCACTGACTACCAATGAGATCATGGAAAACGCGAAATGGCTCAAGGACGAGCAGATGGTGAAGTACTTACTAACCCAGCGCATCCCAGACTCAACAGTGCTGAAGATCCAGCAGCAGCCAACAGTTGCCAAGATGTGGTCAGAGATCGAAAAGGAGTACACTCAAAAGGGGGCATACACACAAACAGATTTGCATACCCAATTCCTGGAATTGAGATTGCTGAAAGGGGGCGACATATATCAGTTCCTGGACAAGCTGAGGACGAAAAAGGAAGAATTAGCTGCCATTGGGGTGGATATTGACAAGAAAGATTACCAATCAACAATTATCAAATCCCTACCCAATTCGCTCACAAACTTTGCATCAAGTCAGCTTATGGCTGCCTGCCTATTTAGCTCCACTAAGACCCTGGAACTGGACCTACTAATTTCCATAATTGCCAAGAAGGCTGATCACCAGAAGGTGAAGTACCCACAGAAAGGTGATAGAGACAGAGACAGAGATTACGACGAGGCTATGGCTGTCAGTTCATCAGGGGGCTCATACAGGGGAAACAGGCAAAGTGGCAATTGTTACGATGTGAGCCAATAACCTCAAATGGCGAACACGAAGAGGACAACAACAAGATAAACATATAGATAGGTGATAAGGATGGCTGTTAAGCTAGCAGAAATGACTAGAATGACTCCTAGTATGATGGTGATGGCGAGAGTGAGAATAATGAGGAAGCCTTCAGGGGACAACGCTGGAGTGAAGGAGAAGAGATAGTTGTAGCCCTCAAGGTCTGACAATGGGATAAGGGAAAAGCCACAAGAAGTTACAAGCCCACACTTAGGCAATGTAACAATGAGATTAAGCTTAGGGTATCCTACAGGAAGTGCTACACTATTTATATGTCTAGCCATGGTGCACAGACCATGCTGACTAAGCACTAAATAAGAAATACCCTCAACCCTGGTACAAGAGTTGACCAAAGGGGAAAAGCACATAACCCTGGGCTTCTACATGAGGTAAGCTTAGTAACAGAAACAGCCATGAGGTAGAAGAGAAGTAAGCCTCATGGCAAACACGTGTACATGTTTGGTAATACAAACGGCATCAAGCTAAAGGTAAGCAAGGTAAGCTGGACAATGACAGAACAAAGAAAGGCATCTAATCATTATAAGGCAGAGAGTAGGAAAGGGGACCTGTAGTTCCTCAGCAAACGTCGTAGTCTTCCTAAAATGTCAGAAAACTGTAACAGCAATGACAATGGGTGGGGTAACTACAGACGAGGCCCACACAAGTGTTGGGAATGTGGCTCAACCAAGCGTCTGGTCACCTTCCATTACAGGAAAGATGCCAAGAAGAAGCTGGCAAGCAAAAACTCAGTGAACACAGCATCTGATGATGAAGATGGCATTTTCGGAGTTTGGGATGATACCAGTGATGACAGTTTGGTCGCTAAGCCACTACTACTATCAGGAGAATTGGACAATGAAGACAATTGTGCTGATTGGTTTTCAGTCACTGATGAGGATCACGCTGACTATGATTGGGACCTGGAAGAGTCAAACATGCTGGAAGTCGAAGGCAAGGCGCCTGTTGACTGGGCTGAGGACCCTGAGGCCCTGGAAGACGCTGTTGCAGTATTAGCAAGTGGACCCACAGAATATGACTGTATTTGAGAAGCGGAGGTGTCAGAAATGTTGGAAGTTGGAGGTGGGATACCTGCTGACTGGGCAGACCCTGCCACAGACTCTAGAATTGTCACTCTGGGGGTAATGGGTGAACACGCAGGGGTGAGCCAGATTGAAATTCCAGATCTGGGGATTGCACGTCATCACACCACACCAACTTATCACAGGAGGTATAGAGACCTTGTCAACATATTGAACGAATCATGCATGGCTGAAGATTGGCCAGAGTCAGTTGTGATGAAAACTGGCAACACAGTGATGGAGGTGCCAAACAAATGTGGCATATCACCATTAGAGATCACACAGGTACACCCACTGGAGGTGGAGAGGACAGACATGGTTGAGGGAGTGCTGAGTGGATTGAGGGAATCACATTCAAGGCTCACACAGGTACCAAACCTGCCAGACGGTGAGTTCATGCAGATAGGTTGAGAGGATATGCAAGGGCTGTCAACGATAGCAAGCATCACTTGAGGGGCAGAAGGCACCACATTAGGAAACATGCCAAATATATCATGGGGACAATACCACGTTGTGCAGGGTAGCAAGACCACAAATGCTGCTGACGAGACAATAACCACAAGGGACCTGCACTGCCATTTTGGGCATATCGCGCCTAGGGTAGCTTGATGCAAGGTCAATAACGGACTAATCAACAGGTTGAAGGATGACAAATTCAAGATTGGCAATAACATTCACTGCAAGGGGATGCACACGCCAATCGCACAAGGGCACGAGGGGGAGCGTAGTAAGGGGCTTACTGCCCATTTTTTATCAGACGACTGGGGCCCCCCACTGGGCAATATTTCACAACACGATGGAATGGCCGAATCAAATCATACTGGGGTGCGAACGTGCACTATCATACTATCAAGAATTTCGCTGAAGATTCCAGACTGCTCATGGCTTGAGGGGGAGTGTTGGAAATCCAAGTGTGTGTGCAGTCACAACCAGCATTGGAGTGACACTATTACCAGAGAGCATGTGGACAAGAGCACCACCGCAGCACATCGACATCATATCGTATGGGCTACGTTCGTAGCATTCTCATGTATGTGCATTCCATCATATACCAGTGCGATTCCAGGTACTTGAATACCCAGTTATTTAGCATATGATTTAGCTACTGTAGTATATAAGAGTTTCTGTCTGTACTAGAACACCTCAGTCTGTTGCATCATGTACATGACTAAGGTGAGTTGATTATCTTTCATTCATATCTACTTAATGCTTACTCATATGTAGTTTATCTTTAGGTGAATACATTTAGTCCGTTGCATCACATGCACGACTGAGTTTATCTTTAGTCACACACTCCCTGATCGGTACCTGTTGTTACATGTTTCATAGTTGAATGTGATCTAATGATGGAGAGGGAACTCCTAGTTTTATTATGAGACCTTAGGAGTGGACCTGGAGACTAGAGAACTATGTGTATTGTGTAGATCTAGCTTAGTTACTACATTACATGTCGCTATGTCTTTATACTGTTCCTTTGGTGAATGGACCATGCTATGTAAGAACATAAACGGAACGCTGGGGAAGGGTCAAGGGTGTATCATGGGACAAGTGGGGACACAAGGCAGTCAATGAATGACTAAGCCTAGAAATGAAAATAGTGTCCATGATCAAAAGACGTGAAGGATGAGGTAAGCATAAATGGTCAGAAATGGTGGCATAGATGATAACTGTAACAAAAGCTCTGTACAAGAATGAAAGTTCACCTGAACCTTTCCTTACCTACCTCTTACTCCCAATCAATGTAAGTATAGTCATCCAATGTATCATGGAGAATCTTTTCCTCTTCAGCAAGATATTGCGCACACATCCACCGTAGACAGAGTTCCCCCCATACAAGGGGAAGGCATTCTGGACACCCGTCAGGACAGCAACAGTAAAGGGGACAAGGAAGTCCCCAGTGTGACTTCGCACAGTATGGACATGTGCTTGCCGGACAGTTGTTTAAAAGATGACCAGGGGCATATGCCAAACAGGAGGGACACAGATGTTTGGGACACCAGATCCCAAGGTGGGTGTCCTTTTCACCACACCATTCATAGATCGAAAATGCTTCGATGGTTGAGGATGAGGTGGGTGGTGAGAAGGATGAGATGGAGGGAAATTTCCTCGCCGCTGATCACAGGTTATAGGTGGGAGAAGAGAGAAGACCATAGGGGGTCTGGATAATTTGCTTCTTTTTCCCCTTGTTTTTTCACTTCGAGGTAGATGGAGAAGGGGTTGTGCAGTCACAGGGAATGGTAGGAAGGAAGGAGGGAGCTGGCATGGGGAGAGAGGAGTCTTTGGCCTTGAATGGCGATAGGGTTGACAGGGAAGAAGATTGGTATGTTCCAGGCATAATGGGGTTCATCAAGGATGATGGGAATGTCATTGATTCAGCTTTTGTCATTTCGGGGATTAATGGTGGGGGAGAGTCAGCAAGAGCTAATGGTTCTGGAGGAAAAACATCGACAGTGGAGATCCTCACTGGTCTTTCTTGCACCTGGAGGTAAGCATACCAGGCAGTGGGATGGAGGGCACATAGGAAAGGGCAGATGATGGGACCAATTAGGTCAAAAGGCAAGTCATTGAGGACATAGCTGAATCCTAGATAATAAAGAAGGTCAAGTGTTTGTCTGCGAGCGTGAGACAAACAAGTCACCCCTTGAGTGGCAAGAAGAGGAGAGTGGTCAGTTGGGGTCGCACTGGCGAATATGATCCTTAGCATGGCTAGAGTGAGGTACACTTGACATGTGTCCTCCAGGGCATGGTCCATTAATCACGACTCCATTGCTCTCGCCAACAATGGAGCATCTTGTAAGACGGAAGAGAAGATAAGGGAATGAGCGATATCTGGGAGGAAATTGAGGCAAATTGGGAAAACAGCAGGGACGAAGTGGGTGGATGTAGTGGGATGAGGAGAGTTGGAGTGGAGGGGAGGCATGATAAGAGTGTCGTTTGTAGAAGAAAGAGGACGGTTTCTTATTCTAATGCATGCTCTCATTTATAATTGAGAAGAATGGTCCATGTACCCTGTAAGTTCCATTCCAGTTCCCAGGTGTTTTCAGCCCAGGAATACCCTTTCCATTTGACGAGAAACTTCTGAGTCTTCTTTGTTCCGCGATGTCGTAAGATCCATTCTATCTCCCACTCTTCTTTGCCTTCAACGTCTATTGATGGAGGGCATAAGACAGGTTTACCATATTTGGATGTTTCATGGTATGGAACGAGAAGAGAAGCATGGAAGACATTATGAAGTTTCCACGTGTTAGGGAGGCATAACTGATATGCCACAGGAGAAACCACTTTTGAAATTTTGAATGACCCTTTGCATAGGGGGTTTAATTTCCACCAGAGAGAACTTCGGTGGAGATTCTTTGCTTCTAACCACACCTTGTCGCCTACTCACCAAGGCCTGAATTTACTGTGCACGCATTCCCACATGAACTGTTGTGCCATGTGATGTGCATGGAGTGCTTCTTCTCTTGCCTTATCTAACAGTGTGAGTCGCTCAGTCAGAGAAGGGAGGAATGTTTTTCCCAAAGGGGGGTAGGCATGTGGTTCATAGCCCAGAATGAGTGAGAATGGGGATATCTTGGTGGTTGAATGGATCGTGAAATTGTGGACAAACTGTGCCATGGGTAGTAAGGAAACTCAAGTTGACGGATTGTGTTGGCTAAAGAGGCAAAGATACATTTCTAGTTCTTGGTTTATGCGTTCAGTTTCCCTGTCAGTTTGGGGATGGTATGCTGAGGAGAGAGCCATGTTGTAATGGAGAAGGTGAGCAAGTTTGCGGGCAAAGGCAGAGGCGAATTGTGGTCCTCAGTCAGAGATCATCCTGTTGTAGAGACTGACATGGGGGAAAACGTAGGTGTAAAAGAGATGTGTGATGTTGGCAGCATCGCTCGATTTGGAACAAGGGATGAAAAACACCCCCTTACTAAGTCCATGGTCGACCATGACCAAAACTGAATCGAAAGTATTGATGAGAGGAAAACCAGAGATGAGGTCGACAGAGATTTGTTGGAAAGGGCGGATCAAGGAGGAAGCAAGAGGAGAGAGAGGTGGAACAATGGGATGAGTATTGACCTTGCTCGATTGGCAAAGAGGACAGCCAAGGACAAAGTGACGGACGAAAGAGGCCATAGCAGGCCACCAATAGTCTTGTTGGAGGAGAGAGAGCATGCAGAAAATCCCTCCATGACCTCCAGCAGGAGAAGAGTGGACAGAGGTGACAAGGGAGGAACGAGCCAAAGGGGGAATATAGAGCTGATGAAGGTAATAAAGACACCCATCAGTCAGGGAGTAGGACCAATCATGGATAGAGGAACAGGAAAAAAGAGGGATACCACGTTGAAGGTGGGAATGGGCGGAGAGAACAAGAGGATCAGTGGCAGAGGAAGTACGAATGGTGGACAGGGGGGAGACATCTAGTTGGGCAAGGAAAAGGTCAGGAGAAAGGAGGACAATGTCAGCATTGTCGGCAGAGGTATTGACGTTGGTCATGCAAGAGAGGGTGTTGGCTGGACCCATCACAGAACCCGGTCAGACGACAAACTTGAGATCAAAATCCTGGAGGAGAAGCATCCACCGAGCTTGGCAATGGGAAAGCTGGTGGGGTTGACGGAAATAGGAAAGGTTTTTATGATCAGTGTAAATTTCGACAGGGTGGCCTGTTCCTTGTAAGTAGTGACACCATTCAGTAAGGGTGTGAATGACTGCCAGTAACTCCCAATCGTAAATGTCATAGTTCTGTTGCTGTGGGGTGAGAGTATGGGAGAGATAGCTACAGGGATGTAGGTTGCTGTTGTCATCCTGTTGCATGAGCACTCCCCCAGTAGCAGTGAGGGAGGCGTCAGTCATGACCACAAACTGTTTGTGAAGGTCAGGGAGAAGTAGAACAGGAGTGGAAGTGAATATCTGTTTCAAGGTCACAAACACATGTGCGCACGTTGCATCCCATTCCCAGGGGTGATCTTTCTTAGTGAGGCAGTGTAATGGTGCTGTGAGAAGAGAAAAGTTTGGGATGAATTTACAATAGAAGTTGCAAAACCCAAGGAATGATTGTACTCCTCTAACGGACTGAGGAGGGGCCCATTGATGGCAGTGAGCTTCATGGGGTCCATCCGCACATTGTGGTGTGCTATGACCATTCCCAAATATTCAATTTCTGTGGCATCGAACATGCATTTAGCGAGTTTCAAGTATAGGGAATGGGTTCATAGATGTTCAAGTACAAGATGTGTTTGATGATGACGAAGTGTTAGATTGGAGGAGTGGATTAGGATGTCATCCATGTAAATGATGAACCATCCTTTGGCAAGGTAGTCATGGAATATGTGATTCATCATAGCTTGGAACGTAGCGGGGAAATTGCAGAGACCAAAGAACATCACTGTTACGCTTTATTGTGAGACCTTCTAGTTACTAGAGCAATCCAGCAACCTTAGAAGTGAACTAGGAAGATCTAGGAACTACACTGTTATTGCATAGAACTAGCTTACTCTACTAGTACAAGCACATTGGTATTTATATGTTGACATCTGCAAATGGACCAAGACCAAATAAGTACTATGGGGTATATAGCGACAAAGTATGTGGGAATATTGGGGAACATGAGGATACCATGAGGTGATCCTAGAAAGGGAAATAGCATCCAGGTAATCGATAAGACAAGAAAAGGAAGAAAGAAATCTCTGAACATAGAAATGCAAAGAAATTGTAACATAAGCCCCATACTAGATCAAAGGACCCCGACCTTTGCTTACTCTTTGTCCAGGAATGAATAGTCTGTGTCATCTGGATCATTGGCTTGTTTATCTAATTCAGCTCGATGAATACAATGTGGACATAATTCACCCTATCAAAGTGAGTTGCATTCTTCACACCCATCTGGACCACATTTATAAAGGGGGCAAGGACATCCCCAATGTTGGCATTGGCAGAAAACACAGGCAGATTGGGGGCAATTGTGGAGATTGTGCCCTGCGGCGTAGGTGTCACACAATGGGCATGCATGCTTGGGGCACCAGATGCCCAAGTGGGTGTCAGTCTTGTTGCACCATTCACAGCAAGTATACCAAGTGGGCTCAGTAGTAACTGCAGAAGTGGGAGTGTCGATATAAGCAAAGGTAGAAGAAGAGGAGACAACAGAGGTGAGAAACGATGGGGGAGATGTGATAGGGAGGAGGCTGGGGGTCTGCTTGGTCTTCATAGCAGAACAAAGATGATAAGCAGGGGAACTCGTGAGACCATACACAGTTGTGATAGCCTTCTTCTTTCCTTTCCTGTTCTTCCTAGATCATTCTGGTGGAGATGGAGTTCCATGATCCTGCATAAGACTAGGAAGAGTAGGTGGAGGTACTGGTACCAGGGTAAGGTTCTCCTTTTCTTCTTCATCAAGTAACAGGGGAGGAGTATCATCAGATGGAGAGGGAAGTGGAGGAATCATAGGAGAACGATTTGGCAGTGTGATGATTCCAGGCATGAGAAGAAGGGAAGAGATAGATGAGTTGGAAGGGGGAACAATTGAATGATAGGGGAGAGAGGAGACAGTATCATGTCATATGGTTGCTTCGTTTGTGTTGAGGTAGTCGTACCAGACAGTGGGGTGAAGGTGATGAAGGAAGGGACGAACTAAGGGACCAATTATTTCAAATGGGAAAGAATTAATAACATATCCCAATCCCAGCCGATAAAGAAGGTCCAGTAGTTGTAATTTGGCTTGACTCATGAGAGTCGCTCCTTTGGCAGCAAGAATCAGGGGGCAGTCACTAGGAGTGGCAGCATTGAATACAAGACAAAAAGTGGATAACGTAAGAAAAAGCATGCATCCATCTGTAAGGGGAACATCAGTGATGGGGGATTCCATGACCCTCATAAACAGAGGGGCGTCTTGTAGAATGGTGGCAAATATGAGACGATGAGGAAGAGAGGGAAGGAGGTTGACACGAATGAGAAAGATGGCTGGCACCTGATGTGATGCATGTGAGGGGGCAGAGGAAGGAGATGTATTATGAGTAGTGGGCATGGTGGTGATTGATGGGTGAATTCAGAGGGAGTGGAGATGTTTATATTTTGTCAGGGTGGTCCATGCCTGTTACGGTTTTGCCTGCACCTGCCTACAGGCCAACTACTCAACATAACACCCTGATCTTGAAGAGCATCTTGCTGGGATCAGACCAAAGGGGTTGGACAAGGAAGAAGGGACATGGATTGATAATGCCTATGCTAGGCAAGGTATAAGCAAGGGACCGAAGTTAAAGCTGAACTTAGAGTTCAGCTAGACTAAGTACTACCCTATATATACCGACTAGGGTCGCACACAGACCAAGTTACCTAATACACTAAATAAGGAACAACCCTATACCCAAGGGAAGCCCTAAGCCCTAGGAAGCAAGAAGCACACCTTGTGGGGATAAGAAGTAAGCCACGAGGACAATAGAAGCATGGCGCTACTTGCTGTGTGGGAAAACTACATAAGAATAGATCAGGGTCAAGGGTACGCCTGATCGAGAAGGAAGTCCATTGTCGGGCAACGTGCACCGACACGTAAGCATAACGGATATTGGATGATGATCCGATATCAAAGGGGTATCGGCCATCAGATCACGATCCGATGACAAGGATCTAACATAACGGTCTGACGCTAGTATAGACGACTAGTCAGACGGAGAGATCTATAGGCAGGGGTGAAGGGAGAGACGATAGTATCTTCGTTAACGTTCCCAACATGTAGGGAAATCCTTAGATTTGGAACAAATCTGTAACAATGCCCCAGTTAAGTTCCATTTGGGTTCCCAGGTATTTTTGGCGTGTGAATATCCTTTTGATATTTTCGCGTATTCCTATTCCCTTTATGGCGGAGTATTTGTTCTACCTCTCATGCTTCTTCCCCATCTATCTCCATTGGGGGTGGGTGTAACGTATTCTTTCCATGCTCCATGGTCTCTTGAAAGGTGGATAGCAGAGAAGCATGAAACATGTTGTGGACTTGCCATTTTGGGGGAAGGTGGAGTTGGTATGAAACAGGGGACATTACTTTGGTAATCTTGAATGGTCCTTCTTGAAGGGGGTTTAATTTCCACCATGGAGTGCTCTGGCAGAGATTTCATGCATCTAACCACACTTTATCTCCAACTTTCCAGGGACGGAATCTTTTTGTCACTCTTTGACACATATACTGTTGTGCCATTTCATGTGCACTGAGAGCTTCTGCATGAGCTTTCATTAACCAATCTAACCAATCAGTTAGGGCTGGAATAAAGGTTCGTCCAAGGAGGGGATATGAGCAGGGTTCATATCCTAGAATGAGAGAAAACAGGGTTTGTTTTGTAACAGAGTGAATGGAGGAATTATGCATGAATTGTGCCATTGGGAGAAGGTTGACCCATTTGGTAGGGTTATCTTGGCAGAAAAGGCAGAGATAAGTCTCTAATTCTTGGTTGACTCGTTCCATTTCTCTGTTGGTTTGTGGATGGTAAGCAGATGATAAAGCTATATCATAATGGAGAAGTCGTGCTAGTTCCCGTGTGAAGGCAGAGGCAAATTGGGGGCCTTGATTGGAGATGACTTTGTCATGGAGACTGACATGGAGAAAGACATATTGGTAGAAGAGATGAGCTATACCAGCAGCATCAATTGATTTCAAGCAAGGGATGAAAAAGACCCCTTACTAAGCCCATGGTTGACCACAACCAACACAGAATCAAAGGTGCCAATGGGCAGAAAGGCAGTGACCAAATCCATGGAGATCTGCTAGAATGGGCAGGAAGTGGAGGAAGGGATAGGAGAAAGGGGGGGAACTGTTACAGTTTTCTGACGTCTTAGGAAAGCTACAATGTTTGCTGATGAACTATGGGTTTCCCTTTTCTTATCCTCCGTTATAATGATTAGATGCCTTTCCCTATTCTATTGTTGTCTGGCTTACCTTGCTTATCTTTAGCTCAATGCTGTTTGTATTATGAAACACATACACATGTTTGCCATGAGGCCCACTTCTCTTCTACCTTATGGCCGTTCCTGTTACTTAAGCTTACCTCGTGTAGAAGCCCAGGGTTATGGGCATTTCCTCTTTAGGTCAACTCTTGTACCAGGGTTGAGGGTATTCCTTATTTAGTGCTTAGTCAGCATGGTCTGTGCACCATGGCTGGACATATAAATAGTGTAGCACTTCCTGTAGAATACCCTAAGCTTAATCTCATCATTACATTGCCTAGGTGTGGGCTTGTAATCTCTTATCTCTCTCCTCATCCTGCTGCTGTGCCTTGAGGATCACTCGATTTCTTCCCTTCATCCCGGTGACATCCCTTGAAGGTTCCCATCATTCTCATCCTTATCATCACTATCCTACTAGGAGTCGCCCTAGTTATCTTCACCAGCTTAATTGCCATCCTCTTTGCATATCTCTACGTCTACCTGGTTGTTGCTCTCTTCGTGTTTGCCATATGAGGTTATTGGCTCACATCATAACAGGAACAGTGGGATGGGTGAGGACTTTGCTCAATTGACAGAGGGCACAACCCAAAACAAAATGGCAAACAAAAGAGGCAAGCCCTGGCCACCAATAGTCACGTTGAAGTAAGGCAGTAGTTTGGAAGATACTGCCATGACCACTGGCAGGGGATGAGTGAAGGGAGGAAACAAGGTCACAACAGGCCGAAGGGGGAATGTAAAGACAATGGCGATAGTACAAACAGCCATTGTGGAAAGACCAATTGAGACGAGAAGAGTGGGGAAAGAGAGGAGAGCCTTCATGCATCCATTCAAGGGCGGAAAGAATGAGAGGATTGTCAGAGAAAGAAAGACAAATCTTGTCCTGAGGGGCAGCATCAATGAGGGAGATGAAAACAGTATCAGGAAGGAGGGTGACATCTGCGTTATTGGTAGTAGTATCAGAGGAGAGAGAACAAGAGAGAGCGTCGGTGGGACCCATGGCTGAACCAGGTTGGACATGGAAATGCAAGTTGAAATCCTGGAGGAATAACATCCAACGAGCCTGGCGACGAGTGTTACGGTTTTGCCTGCACCTGCCTGCAGGCATCGACACTCAGCGTTGCGCTCTTCAAGGCCTTGAAGGTCACTCTTGGACGGGATCAAGCCATAACGAAGGAGTAGCAAGGGGGAAAGATAGATCAGATAATGCCTAATGCTAGGCAAGGTACAAGCAGGGAACCGACGTTAAAGCTGAAACTTAGGGTTTCAGCGCTACTGGTATCTACCTTATATACCAACTAGGGACGCGCACAGACCATGTTACGTAATGTGCTACGTATAGAAATACCCTAAACCCAAGGGTAAGCCCTAAGCCCTAGGAAGCAAGAAGCACACCTCGTGGTGGAAGCAAAGGAGACCACGAGGACAACACGAAGCACGGCGAACTCGCCGCGTGGCATCATAGACGAACGGGGTCAAGGGTACACCCGTTCAGGACAGAGAATCATAATGGTCGAGTCATCGTGACTCGACAGACGGTTTCCATAACAGTACGACCCTAGTGTGGCAACTAGTCGTACGGCGAGAGATGGGAATGAAGGGAGGGGATGTCGGGAGCTCCATGAACGTTAACGATGACCCCAATACTAGGGGTCAAGACCCAAAACTGTAACATTACCCCAATACTACGCTTTGAGGTACCAGACTCAAAAATCAATCATCCAGATCCATGGCGTCGGGATCCGGGAGAGAGTCAAGGTAAGCGAGGAGGTGGCAACAGGTGACGACGAAAGTCGCGGATCTGATAAGTAGCCCGAAGAGAACGGCAGGGCGACAGAATGGAGAGGTCATGACGGCGAAGGATAGAGTGAAAGGTGGAATATCAAGAAAGGTTGGTGGCAAAGGTCGACGAGAGACACTGAAGTCTTCGTTATTGCGAACGATTCTTATAAGCCTTTCGTGCGAAAGAACGACGGGGATCAGGAAGTGCGTGTCAATGAAAAAGAAAGCACGTGATCCAGAACGTGTTGGCGGTATCAATACGGAAGCCAACCGGCGACAAGGGAGGATAAAAGAAAAACCACGCTTTTGACACCGAGGGAGCGGTAACCCTAGAAAAGAAAAAGAAAAAGTCGCGCTGGAAAACAAGGATAAAAGGAAAAATCTTCGGCACGAGAGCTAGACAGCTCATATCACAGCCGAACGTCTGGTCCACGCATTCTGATACGTGCGACAGAGGAGACCGTCCGTTTATCGACGACTGTGAGAACGTTAAGGGAGGTACCGAGAGATTGAGCTTCCATAAGGATGACGCCTACGGGGCGCGGTACTAGCGTATCCATCCTTATTCCAGTATAGTGTGGGACCCATGTCCCTACCTCCGACCTACAATCGAAGGCACCAGCCGACGACCCAAAAACTAAACAAAAAACAAAAACAACCGACCACCAAAGGCAAGGCGGCGGGGAAGAAACGGAAGGCACCAACAGGCACCAGCCGGCGAAGCGGAAAGAAGAAGCCCCCCGAAAAAAAATTTCAGGAACGACGGAGTGGGGGCGAGGTGACGGAGAAGATGGTATCCAACGGCAAGGACACCCGACGGAAGACAGACGAAACTCCTAAACGTCCGGGGAGAGGAAAGAGTGGCACCTCAACGAAGAGGTCCAGCGGAGGGAACAGCGACATTCCGATAGGAGGAATCCCGTGTTACCGGCTTATAGCCTTATCAGGCGGCAACGCACACACCAGGGGAAATCCAACGGTAGAGCGAAAGAAGTAGTTTAACGTCGTACGATAGACGATCAACGGCGCGGAAAGGAAACAGTTTACATCACCATACGCTGTTACCTTATCATTGCGCAATGCATCTAACGCGATCTTTGACGTATGGGACGTTTGCACCTTAAGCCATGGTATACCAATATGTACCAGGAATATACCGCTATGTCCTTTTCCAAGGGACACTCACAGGCTCACCTGGGCTCAACTGGGCTCACATGACCGACCTGGGCATCCGTCCTCTTGGACCCATACAGCACCCTCTACTGGTAGGGTTACTGCATGGTCACGGCTCACCTGCCTCGCGGCTAGGCTTCCCGTTACCTCAGTGCATTACTGCAAAGAGGCCCACCAGGCCTTGCCTTTTACGGGGGCTCCAATCCCCAACCTGCGCAACCTACCTTGTTCGCAGGGCAAGACTAACCAACACTGCGGAACAACCCACAGTGCCACCGGTGTCCTGTCTCATCCACTATGGAGTCCGGTGCCCATGGCTTATAGCCTTATCATGCATGAGCGCACCCATGGACCACAGCATCAGAGTCGGATGGTTTTTACTTGAAGTCCACCTGCCAAACATTCCGGTGTTCCTGCACTCAGTACAGGCTAGCAGGGGACCGTGCATTCGAGACTTGTCGGTCGACAGCGTTGTGGTGGCGAGGATGGCACTCGCAAACAAAGAAGGGAATAGTGCAGGCCCACATTAACTGCACAAGGAAAGACGGCGAAGGTGCATTCGGCAAGAGGCACCGGCAAACTAGTAGAAGAAGAGGTGGTCCAAAAAGAGTGAAGGCACCAGCTCTGAACAAGGGAAGGATGCGATGTCCTGAACGATGGAAGGACCTCTGACCTACAATCGAAGTCCTGAACAATGGAAGGACCTGCGGTCCTGAACGATGGGGAAGGGAACAATGAAGTCCCTGAACGGCGGGAAGAACGAACAGTCAGGGTTGCAACACCCAGAATAGCACCTAGTCGAGGATGATCGGAAGGCACAACTGAACGTAGTCGACGAGGAAACATAAAGATCAGACAGTTTATTGACTTGTCGGTCAGCGTCGACTTCAGAGAATCCTGGAGAAGCGAACTAGCGGCCAGGATGACTGTGGTGGCAACGGCCCATATGGCTGATGGTGGACCGCACCAAGGGGAAGGGGAAGAATGCAGTTTAACCTCATGCCGGAGGCAATGAAAGTGGGGAATATGCAGTTTAAGGACATGCCGGTCCCCGAAACAAGGGAAGAAAGCCCCAACGACGAGGGCTGCGATGCAGTTTAGAGTCATGCCGGACTCTGGTGGGAAGAAGGTCTTATCGTGGACGTACGGCCATACTGGGCGTACGTGCTTAAGCGTTTCATACTAAAGGACACTAGTTCCAATAGATTCATCAAGGTTGGGGACCCGAAGACGAGGTCCCGAAACTGGACACGCAAAATGCCTTGGGGAAGAGATCAATGCAGTTTAATGTCATGCCGGACGGCGGATAGAAGAGGGAGTATGCAGTTTAACGTCTTGCCGGACGCTACGGCAAAGGAGGCGCGGGGTCAACAAGGCGTGTTGACGGTACTGCGTTGTTAGGACTGGCACCTAACTCACACAACTACTACATGGATGGAGGAACCGGATATGCCTGGCTACGGCACACGAATACGCTCGCAACAGCGACATGACAATCCCTGTGATCACGCGAACAGGGGACATTATCGATTCGTCCTACGTGGCAGCCTCTAGCACTCTGCCAATACGCTCCCTAGTGCACTATGGGAAACAGCAACGTTATCCGTATTTAATCAATCGAGACTGACAACCGTCGGTATGCTCTCATGAATCGCGGCAGATGACCGCATAATGTATCGGATAAGGGTGATATGCCCATGCTGTTAAACAAAGGAAGGGAGGTGACGATGATGGACGATAAGCCAGGGGATACGGAAGATACGATGGGCGACAAACGAAAGAGCCCAAAGGGAAAGGGAAGGATGCAGTTTATCGACATGCCGGTCGTCTACGAAGCCAGCAGGGTGTCCGCCCACGGGGACATACAACCACATCTGGGGAATCGTATCGGCGGGGGAGGGGAGAATCGTGCTAAATAGCAACAACTAGAGAAAGTTTCAGCTTTTGTTATGGTTTTGCCTGCACCTGCCTGCAGGCATCGACACTCAGCGTTGCGCTCTTCATGGCCTTGAAGGTCACTCTTGGACGGGATCAAGCCATAACGAAGGAGTAGCAAGGGGGAAAGATGGATCAGATAA
>JBBPJT010000589.1:0-18921 GCA_038088895.1 Xerocomus potaroensis
ATCGATCAGAGCAAGGGTGTCAACTGGGGAAGATGAGCCGAACAAACGAAGGGGGAGACGCATAGAAGTTGATTCCTGTTGTTCATTATGTACAGCGGCTACTATCTCAATGGGGAGAGAAGCGGTTGACTTCACTTTCTCCCGCCTTAAAAATCCTTTCCTTTCGCTTTTGCCAGTTCTACTCTGGCTATTTCTTCTACTTCCGGATTGTCTTCGTAGCATGCTTCCAAAACGTTATGGATTTGATCAGTGGTGGTCCCTTTTTCTACCAAATGAGAAATGAACAAATCAAGTTTTGTTGGTTCAGGTCCGACCGACTGTTGTTCAGTCTGGATGGCTCGGATAGGGGTCGGACGGGAAATACAAGAAGGTCTGGGACCATTTTCTTTCTGGGGAAAGGAATGAGGGACTCTAGTTGAGTTTCCAGTTGGTTGTACCCGGGTTTGTTTATTGGGGTGGTTACTTGCCCTGCAACCGATCCTGTGACAAAGAAAGCAGCGGTTTTCACGTAAATGTTTGGCGCGATTTGTTGGGGATAGGAAGATGGCATCAATGTCCATGGCATTTGGGTCACGTCAATGTTGTCCTGTCCCGAGGTGCAATGACCCTCCAGAGCGAATGGCGCAAATTTGTTGTTGTTGGGCGTGAAAGCGGGACACGGCAGCAACCCACTCCTCGAGGGTTTCTGGGATTGCGGCCATGGATAAGATCATCTGGCTGAGCTGTGGATCTAATCCTGCTGTGAAGGAGTCGATGAGTGTAAATTGATCCGTGATACCGCTGCACGCAGCATGTAGCTGAAAATCTGCAACAAAATTTTGGGACCCCTCCGCGTGGTCGCGGGTGTTTTGCTTTAAAGCTAGAAGCTTTCAGCGAGCTTCTTCCTTGAAATTGAACGGATAGAACATTTTGTCAAAGTCTTTCATCATTAACTCGTACGTCTTTTCCTCATCAGGAATAGTTTCATCGTTGAGATGGTGGTACCATTTTTCAGCGAACGGGATTCCTCGTCCCTTTGTCAGCTTGCTGAGAGTTACTAAGATTTTGGGACCGTCAAAGACGTAGTGGGCAGGGTTCAACTTGAAATACGCTGCCATTGCCTGTCCCCAGTGGACAGCATCTTTTGTTTTGCCAGAGAAGGCGTTGGGTAGACCTGCTTTGGATTCAGGGGGAATGGGACCAGGGACGAAGGCTGGTGCAGGGTCAACAGGATCGTTTTGTTGTTGGTTCATGTCTGGTAGAGTCGCTTTGAGAGGGGGGGAGTGAGATGGAGGGGATAGGACGTTCTGGTAGAGGTTGCTATCCTCACTGTCGGAGGTCGATGATTGGATAGGGGAAGGGGGAGGAAAGTAACGAGGTGGAATGGTTGGAGCGTAAATAGCTCTCAACTAGTGAGAAGCTAGTTCTTTTGTTACACGAGACGTAGCGGATGCGAAGCGACTCGAGACAAATACTGGGAATTCCTAGTCAACTTTGGATTGACCTTAGGAATGACTCGGAAACTAGGAAGCTACGTGTGATTGCGTAGAACTAGCTTGCGTTACTAGTACATGTCGTTGTGTATTTATACTAATCCCAATGGCGAACGGACCAAGCTATGCAGAAGCTAAAAGAGGAACGTTGGGGTAGGGCTAAGGGTATGATGTGGGAAATGTGGGGACACGAGGCGGTCAACAATGACTAAGCCTAGAAGAAGAATAACGTCCAACGTAATAGAAAAAGACGTAAATGGAAAAGAGAGGAAGCATAGAACGGAAGTAGGGCAATGTACTACAAACAAAGGAAAAACACGCACAACCATAACAAAACCGCTGACTCCACAGTATTAATCTCATACTTTGCTGCCAGAATCCCCCTCTCCCTGATGCAATGAATCCAATCTATGGATACCATCCCAACTAAGATTGCTGAATGGTACATGAAGGCCATTCATTTCAAGACTCAATGGGACCTTGCAGACCAAATTGAAAGGTTGCACTCCTGATCCTCCTCTTCCACCTACGTCCCACCCTACTGATGTACCCCCACGTCTACCTCCACCCCTTGCAATCCAAATGCAATGGACATTGACCAACTCACGTTTGAACAAAATATGGAACACAAGCAACAAGGACTTTGCTTCAATTGCCATAAGCAAGGACACATCTCTAGGGAATGTCCAGATTGTCAAAAACATTCAGAAAGGAAAGAGGTGCAAAAAGTGGAAGTTAAGGAAGAGAAAATGGATGAAGAAAATGTCAAAGAAGAAACGGTGGGCAAGCTTTCTACTTGCCTCTTCAAACCACAGGATTTTTAGACAGGAGGACTGCATCAACATTAGTACCCTCCATTTCAAAGGTTATATACTCCCCTGTATTTGTAGCAGAGCAATGATCAAAGTTGCTTAGATTGCCAATCCAACTCATTGCTACCATTGGAACCTTGAAAACCGTCAACACCTCAGCTCTCATCAATTCAGGAGCTAAAATATCCTGTATTGACCACCATTTTGCCCTGAAAAATAAGATACCCCTTGAACGACTAGCACGTCCTATCTGTTACAGTTTTCTGACATCTTAGGAAAGCTACAACATTCGTCAAAGAACTACAGGTTTCTCTTTCCTACATCCGACAAAATGATTAGATGCCTTTCCTTTGTTTTACCATTGTCCGGCTTACTCCACTTGTCTTTAGCCCTAAGCCGTTTGTATTATGACACATGTACATATGTATGTCATGAGGCCTACTTCTCTTCTGCCTCATGGCCGTTCTTGTTTACTAAGCTTACCTCATGGTAGAAGCCCAGGGTTATGGACATTTCCTATTTAGGTCAACCCTTGTTCCAGGGTTGAGGATATTCCTTATCTAGTGCTTAGTCAGCATGGTCTGTGCACCATGGCTGGTAGTATAAATAGTATAGCACTTCTTGTAGAATACCCTAAGCTTAATCTCATTATTACATTGCCTAAGTATGGGCTTGTAACTTCTTGTGGTTTTCTCCTCATCCCACTGCTGAGCCTTGAGGATCCCCTGTCATCCAATGTCATTCCCCTTCATCCCAGCACTGCCCCTTGAAGGTCTTCCATCATTCTCATCTGTACCTTTACCACTCTACTAGGTGTCATCCTAGTCGTCCTTACCAGCTTGTCTACCATCCTAGTCGTCTTCCTTTACAGCTATCTTGTTGTTGCCCTCCTTGTGTTTGCCATTCGAAGTTATTGGCTCACATCATAACACTATCATTGCAAGAAACACTGACCAATCACATAATATGACTGTTCGCTTTTCCATGACTCTTTACATAAAGATTGGTGAACAAACACAGAAAGTCAGATTCTATGCCATGAATTGTGGCAAGGAAAACATTATTTTTGGGGCCCCCTGGCTTGAACAAACGAACCCAGTTATCAACTGGAAGAAAGAGACAGTCACTCTGGATGAATCCCTCAACAAATCGCTAGACCTATATCTTGAACATGTAGGAACTCACACTTCCTATATATCAAAAGGAAAACCTGTGAAAGAATCTCCCCCTCCTGAACATATTATCCTCGATGACATAGAAGTTGAAGGATTGAACCAATACCTTAATAAGGATACTTCCGAACAGCTTGTTGATCAACAGCTAGACTTCTATACCATCTCCACCCTTCATTGTATGCAAGGGCAAATGGTTATAAAACCAAGAATCTCCAGAATCATAGCCAGGCTTACCCAATCCACCGAGTTAGCCATTGCAGCAGAAAAAGTGAAGCCAAAAGCTATGCTTTCTACTGAATATGAAGAATTCGCCTCAGTCTTCTCTAAAGAGGCAACAAAACATGTTCCCCCATCCAGACCCTATGATCATGCTCTGAACATGAAGGAGACTTTCATCCTGAAGATCTCCAAGATATATCCCCTTTCCCCAGATGAACAATGAGCTGCAGACAATTTCATCGATGAACATCTCCAAACGGGCAAGATTCGCCCATCTAAATCACCACAAGCATCTCCCTTCTTCTTTGTAAAAAAGAAAGATGGTGGGCTTCAACCCTGCCAAGACTATAGATATGTCAATGAACATACAGTTTGTGATGCTTACCCCCTCCCCCTCATTTCTGACCTCATCTCTAAGCTCAAAGGAGCTTCTCACTTCACAAAGTTCGACATACAATAGGGATACAATAATGTTTGCATTAAAGATGGTGATCAATGGAAAGCCACTTTCATCACTCATCACGGACTCTTCAAACTGACAGCCATGTTCTTTGGCCTGTCTAATTCCCCAGTAATGTTCCAACACTTCATGAACAGCTCCTTCCAAGACATGATCGCTAAAGGATGGCTCATCATATACATGGATGACCTCCTTATCTTTTCAGATAATGAAAAAAAAAAAAACATGAAATATGTACAAAACATGTTCTCCAGCAGATGAAAGAACTTGACCTATACCTTAAACTAGAGAAGTGCAAGTTCAACATCTCCAAGGTAAAATACCTCAGAATGATCATTAAAAATGGCGAACTTGCCATGGATCCTGTCAAATTAGCAGGCATTCAAGATTGGCCCACACCAAAACGTGTGTGCAATATACAATCCTTCCTAGGATTTGTGAACTTCTATCAACAATTCCTTCCCCACTTCTCCAATATCACCCAACCCCTTCTTGATCTCACGAAGAAATCACAACCTTGGGAATGGAATGAACAACAACAGAACACCTTTGATATGCTGAAACAGATGTTTCTTTCTCAGCCTGTCCTTTAACTTCCTGATTATTCTCAACCCTTTGTAGTCACCACTGTTCTTCTTCAAACCAATACCAATGGTGCTTGGCACCCTTGTGGATACCTGTCTCAGACATTCTCTCCTGCAGAACACAATTATGATATTTATGATTGCAAACTCCTTGCTATCATTTGCACTCTCTCTACCTGGAAACACTTTCTTCGTGGATCTCCTCACCCTGTTCAGATCTTTACAGATCACAAGAATTTGATGTACTTTCATCAACCACAGAAACTTAACCATTGCCAAGCCTGATGGTTACTTGATTTAGCTGATTATGATCTTCACCTCACCCATGTAGCTGGACGAAATCTCACCACTCTGGATGCTCTGTCACAATGTCCTGATCACCTCCCTGATGAACCCACTGACAATGAAAATGTCACCCTCCTTCCCCCTGACCTTTTTGTCTCCCTGATTAATATGGCATTATCCCAGAAGATTGCTGACTCCTCTTTCTCCGATCCAATTGTTCTTGATTCCCTGCATGCACTTGCTGGTGAAGTCCCTGCTCACTTTTGCTCCCGTCTTTTTGACTGGAAATATGACGCTGGTGTTTTGACTTATCAAAACCAGGTCTGTGTTCCAGATGACCTTTCCCTTCGCCATGAGGTTGTTGCTCAATCTCATGATCATGCTGCCACTGGTCATCCTGGTGTACTGAAAACTCACCAGATGGTCTCTTCAGAATTCTGGTGGCCGGGACTTGCCGTGTTTGTCCACAATTATGTGGAAGGATACGCTGTTTGTCAACAGAACAAGGCAAATACTCATCCCACTGTTCCTCCCCTTCTCCCTATCCCTTCCTCTGCCACTTGCCCCTTCCAACAGATTTCCTGTGATTTAATCACTGATCTCCCTATCTCTAATGGTTTTGATTCGCTTTTGGTCATGGTCGACCATGGCCTTACTAAGAGGGTAATTCTATGCCCTACCAAGAAAACAGCCACTGCTGAGAACATCACTGCATTATTCTTTAAGAAAGTCTATTCGCAATTTGGATTATATGACAAAATCATCTCTGACAGAGGTCCTCAATTCATCTCTTCCTTCACTAAAGAACTTGGACATATCCTAGGATATGACCTTTTCCTCTCCACTGCTTATCACCCACAGACAGACAGAGAAACAGAACGTGTGAACCAAGAAGTAGAAACCTACCTGCGGATCTATTGCAGGCGTAATCCCACTTCTTGGGCAGAGAATATTATGTTTGCCGAATTTGCACATAATCACCACCCTCATTCCATCACTGCCAAATCCCCATTCTTTCTCATGATGGGTTATGAACCCTGCTCCCTCCCCTCCATTCTTGCCAAATCAGATCTCCCAGCTGTCGAAGAACACCTTCGACTCCTCACCTTTGCTAGAGACAAAGCCCTAGCTGTGCATGAATTAGCCCAGCAGGTCATGAAATCTAGAACAACTAAGAACTTCACACCTTTCCAGAAAGGCAATAAGGTGTGGCTAGAAGCACGGAACTTAAGATGTACCATTCAAAACCCGAAATTCACCCCAAAAAGAGAAGGACCCTTCACTATTACACAGGTCTATTCTCCCCTCTCCTACCAACTTCGACTCCCACAGACGTGGAAGATATACCCTGTGTTTCATGCTTCTCTCTTATTGTCCTATCACAAAAACAGCGTGTACAGTGAGAACTTTCCGAAACCCCCACCTGACCTTATTGCATCAGAAGAACAGTTTGAAATTGAATGAATATTAAAACATCGAGGCCCCCCTAATAACCGTTCCTATTTGATCCAATGGAAAGGCTATCTGCCTGAGAATGACTCATGGGAATCTGAGCGGAACCTGAAAAATGCCAAGAAGACATTGGAAGCCTATAAAAAGGCCCATCCCAAGACATTTGGTTCCCAAAGCCATCCTTACACTTAACTCTTCCATCACCTTCCATCAATCATGTCTTCCCCCACCAACACCATTCTTCCATACAACTTCTCCATCATCACCCATTCCCCTTACACAGATGTACTCATCTCAATTGACGAGAACACTTTTGAAGATCTCCACCACAATTTAGAAAACTCTTGACTCGCCATTGCATTAGATACCTATTTCAACAAAGACTTCCCTCTCAGAAACCTGTTACAAGCTTATAATCAGTGTGCTGCACTCATCGCAATTTCTAACATCTATAAACAAGAACCCCCACCAACCCGTGACATTCCCTCCGCATTCTCTACTATCTCTCTTTGTCTTGCTATTCTCCAACATCATCTTATTGGAGCATTTCACCAACTAGGAATGACAGAGATTGTAGATGACCTAGACTTCTCCTTAGAAAGATGAGCAAGAGCCCTTTGCAACCATGATGGATCTCAACATTCCATATCTCCCCCAGCAGTACCTATTCCCCCTCCTACTATTCTCTCCACTCCATCTGCTAGCTCGGCACCATTGATGCCAAGAGAAAAAGAGATGTTTCAACAGACCATGAATCACATTGAATGGGCATGTGTTGCTGAACAATTATGGACACAAACTGGTCCAGTTCTCTCCCCAAGTCATTCCCAATATTCCAGAGCCTGTTTCTTCTGTCAACATCTTGGACATTTGAAGAGAGACTGTCAGTTATATGAATGCCCTCATTGTCAACAGTATGCCCTAGGACATCGTCCTTCCTTTTGTCCAGCCACCAGACACTCTCCTCCCCAATCTCCCTCCACTTCTTCTTCTTCCTCTTGTCATAGCAGACACTCTCCTCGTACGACTTCTCAATCAACCACTCCATCATCAACTCGATCATATCATCCTGCTCCAGAACAAATACTTGGTGAAATGTCTAACCAAGTACTGTTCACAATTCATGAATCCACCAATACAATCATGCTAGCTACTCAGCATGTGCAGGATGCGATCAATGCTGTCAACCAAAGGATAGCAGAGATAGAACAAGAACCAAGTCCCATCTCATTGGATATAGCTGAAGCAGGATGGGGAACCCCAGCTTGGGGAGACAAAGCTCCAACATTGGTTGGGTTGTCAACCTTATCCACAGTGTCATTACTTACTCCGTCCACCACCACTACTTCATTTATTGACTATGTCACTGCTCCAGACACCAATCCTACAGATTATGATGATCAAACTGATGATATCAGCTATGGCAACATGACTAGCTCTCTAGTCTATTCTTCTCTTCACAAATTATTTTGAAAATACAGTGATTTTCACCATACTAAGGGGGTAATGTTACGTTTTATTTCCCTAATACCCCTTTTATCCTGATTATCTTTCCCTGATCTTTCCTCTTTTGAACATATGATAACCTTTCCATTGTCTTGACCTTCTTTCCCATGATCCAGATGCTATTTCCGTTCTAAGCATAGCTTCTTGCATGCTTTGTGATCCTCCTTATCTTCCTTGATTGATGGTTGCCTAGATACCTTTGGCTATGACTCGACATGACTCCTGATGAGTCATTCCATAGTAGACACCACTTGTCCATGCACCATCTAGATATCTACTTAAATCTTAGTGCAATGTACAATAGACCCTAAGTAGAATCTCCCTTGTATCTTGTGACCTACAAGTCAATTGATCCATTGGTTTCTCTTGATGTCTTGCTTGACACTTCGTCAGATGGTCTACTTCACCAATACTTTGATCTAAGTCCTCCAGCTTGCGAGGCATTGATACCTTCAGTGCAAAGTGTTACAGTTTTCTATGTATGCAGTCGTTTTCTTCTATTCTTCTTTTTACGTCATCTCTACTTCCTCTTCAAATGCTATTTTCCTTTCAGGCTTAGTCATTCATTGACTGTCTCGTGTCCCCATTATTCACACGCTTTACCCTTGACCCTTCCCCAACGTTCCACTTTTAGCTGATACACAGCTTGGCCCATTCGCTGTAGGGACAGTATAAATACATAGCAACATGTACCAGTAAGGCTAAGCTAGTTCTACGCAATCAATGTAGTTCCCTAGTCTCCAGGTCCACTCCTAAGGTCTTCACTCAGGACTAGGAGTTCTTCCTCCCTTCTACTTCTATTTGGGAATTACTATACGTGTAACAAAAGAACTAGCTTCTCACTAGTTGAGAGCTATCCACACTCCAACCATTTCACCAAGATATTTTCCCCCTCCCGAGCCATCCGACTCTACTGTGTCCACTGAGGACGACGAAGAACTCTATCAAGAAGATCGTGCCCCATCTTCTCCAGTACAACTCTTTCCTCCTATCCCTGATATCATGAACGACCCAAATGCCCCTGTTCCTGTTGACGTGGTTCCTGCAGCATTCCCTGCACTCCCTCCCTTACCAGCTGAATCGAAAGCTGGTCTTCCGGAGGCTTTCTCTGGCGAAACGAAAGATGCCATCCATTGGGGCCAAGCTATGGCTGCCTACTTCAAGTTGAACCCCCATCACTATGAATATGATGGTCCCAAAATCCTAGTTACATTGAGTAAATTGATGAAAGAAAGAGGAATCCCCTTCGCCAAAAAATGGTACCATTGCTTGAATGATGAAGCAATCCCAGATGATGAAAGGACCTATGACCTCATGATGGAAGATTTCAACAAAACGTTTTACCCCTACAATTTCAAAGAAGAAGCTCATAGAAAGCTACTCGCAACCAGACAAAACTTACGGGACCGAGACAAAGGCTTCCAAAATTATCTTGCAGATTTTCAGTTGCATGCAGCACAAAGTGGAGTAACTGACCAGAACACCCTCATAGACGCTTTTGCTGTGGGACTCGACCCGCAAATCAGCCAGATGATCCTTTCAATGGGGACTCTTCCCGATACCCTCAATGCATGGGTCACTGCCACAGCGAAGTTCCATGTGCAGCAACAACAGATCAGAGCTATCCATGCTGGTGGATCGTTCCAGTTAGGGCTCAGAAGGACTCAAGACCCAAACGCCATGGATGTCGACTCAGTTACCATGACACCGGCAAATCGTGCTAAACACCTCCGAGAAAACAGGTGCTTTACATGTCATTGAGTGGGTTGCCATGCTAGCAACCACCGAGGACAGAGTCAGGGAAATCCCTCTCGTTCCACCAATCCCTTCTGCTCTTGAAATCCTTTCATCTCCCCCCCGAATAACGCTCCAAACGGATCGAACTCACAACCAGTTCTTTGACCAACTCCTATCAGAGCCATAAACATCAAAGCAGAACCATCCCCTCTCGACCAGTATATTAACCAACTCATTGAAAGTGGCACTATGGTAGAGCAAATCCGCAATGTGTTGACTGCTTGCTATGACAGAAATAATGAGTCAGAAGAAAAGGCTCGTATTGAGTTAGCCATCAAACAAGGAAAGAATTTTTAAGATGGGAGAGATTGTGGTCAACCACTCATCTCCCTATTGACGTCATAGCTTCTGTACATCATACTGGATCCACTGAACAATCAATGCGACTTCCTCTCAGATTGTATGGAGCAATGACTACAGTTGACACCCAAGCCCTAGTTGACAGTGGAGCAACCAGCAGTTTCATTGACGAAACATTCGCACGAAAACACCATTTCCCCTTCACCAAAGTTTCGACCCTGAGAATAGCATGAAATGTAGATGGAACCATAAACTGAAGTAGCATCGTGCGATATCAAGTATCCCTCACAATGAAAATTAGAACAAGGGTATACCCCTGGAATTTCCTTGTCCTCACCCTTGGAAAAGAACAGCTAATTCTTGGATTACCTTGGCTGCAAAAATCCAACCCAAAAATCAATTGGACTACTGGTGATGTCACCCTCCCAGATGAGAAAGCACGTTATCTGTCAACAAACATGAATCCTACTATTGAAAAGAGGTGGAAGAAACAGTTTGGTCCTGATCAAACCCTAATCCGAAAGGTTACCCTTGCCACCACTCTAGCCCAGCAAACTGAGAAAATGATTGTCGAACTGCCCTCGCTGTTTCGCGAATATGCAGATGTATTCTCTGAACCACAATCCAGGCAACTCCCTCCTTCTTGACCCTTTGACCACGCAATTACTCTAACACCATCTTTCATTCCCCACGTTGCAAAATCATATCTGTTGAATCCTGCCAAACGAACAGCATGTCAAACTTTTCTTGAGGAGAACTTACAAACGAGGAAGATCATTCCTTCCAAATCACCCCAAGCCTCCCCTTTCTTCTTTGTACAGAAAAAGACGGGTGACCTACGTCCTTGTCAGGACTACCAATACCTGAATGAACATACTGTCAAGAACACATACCCTCTTCCCCGGATTTCTTCTCTCATTGATCAATTAAAGGAGTCGACAATATTCACGAAGTTTGATGTCCGATGGGGATATAACAATGTCCTCATTTGACCAGAAGACTGTTGGAAAGCCACTTTCATTACCCCTTTTGGGCTCTTTGAACCAACTGTGATGTTCTTTGGCCTTTGCAATTCCCCCACAACATTCCAAGCCATGATGAACCACCTCTTCCATGACTATCTTGCAGAAGGGTGGCTAATCATCTACATGGACGACATCTTAATCCACTCCTCCAATCTAACCGTCCACCACCACCACACTCGCCTCATCTTAGATCGACTACAAGCCCACAAGCTATACCTCAAACTATCAAAATGTACATTCAATGCCAAGGAAATCAAATATCTGGGTATGGTTATTGCCCATCATAACATACGAATGGATCCAGTCAAACTGGCTGCCATCAATCAGTGGACCCCCCCTCAATCCGTAAAGGGTGTGCAATCCTTTCTTGGATTCTGCAATTTCTATTGGAAGTTCATCCTGAATTTCTCCCTCCTCGCAACCCCATTACATCAGCTCACGAAGAAAAACCACCTGTGGATTTGGGATGAGACCTGTGCGTCAGCCTTTGCGTCACTAAAGAAAATATTCTCCTCTGCTCCCATATTACTTCTCCCTGACCTACAAAAACCATTTGTGGTCATGACTGATGCTTCCCTGACAGCCACCGGAGGTGTGCTTATGCAACACGACAACAATGGAGACCTACACCCCTGTAGCTATCTTTCCCGCACGCTCACTCCACAAGAACGAAACTACGACATCTACAACCAAGAGTTGTTGGCTGTCGTCCACGCCCTCACCAAATGGCGTCACTATCTACAAGGAACTGGTCATCCTGTTGAGGTGTATACTGACCATAAAAATCTTTCTTATTTCCGCCAGCCCCATCATCTCTCATGCCGACAAGCCTGTTGGATGCTCTTCCTCCAAGACTTTGATCTTAAATTCGTCATCCGTCCCAGCACCACCATGGGCCCTGCTGACACTCTCTCGCACATGCATGACGTTGACACAACTGCTGACAATACTGACATGGCCCTTCTCTCCCCTGACCTCTTCCTCGCGTGCATCGATGCATCCCTTCTTTCCACCATTCACGTCTCCTTCCTCACCGATCCATTAGTCCTTTCTGCCCGGTCAAACCTTCAACGTGGTGTTCCTCTCTTTTCCCATTCCTCCCTTCTTGACTGGTCCTATTCCCCCAATGACAGCTGTCTTTACTACCACCGTCGGCTTTATGTGCCCCCAGCCACTCGGTCTTCCCTCGTTGCATCTGCCCACTCCTCCCCTGCCAGCAGTCATGGCGGGATCTTTTGCATGCTTTCCCTCCTTCAACATGACTACTGGTGGCCTGGTATGGCCTCTTTCATCCGTCGTTTCATCCTGGATTGTCCTCTTTGTCAATCCAGTAAAGTTAACACTCATCCCACTGTTCCCCCTCTCTCTCCTCTCACCTCTTCTTCTACCCGTCCTTCCCAGCAAATCTCCGTTGACCTCATCTCAGGTTCCCCCCTCATCGACTCTTTTGATTCTGTTTTGGTCATGGTCGACCATGGGGTTAGTAAAGGGGTGTTTTTCCTCCCATGTTCCAAAGCAAGTGATGCCACCCATATTGCACATCTCTTTTTCACCCATGTTTTCCCTCAAGTTGGTCTTCATGACTGCATGATTTCAGATCGTGGCCCTCATTTCGCCTCTGTCTTTGCCTGCAAACTTGCCTGCCTCCTCCAGTATGACGTCACCCTCTCCTCTGCCTATCATCCTCAAACTGATGGAGAAACAGAACAAGTAAATCAGGAACTGGAAACATATCTTCGCCTGTTTTGTCAAGACAACCTGTTGACATGGGTATTGTTACGTAGTGAGCCAGCAACTTCGAATGGCTGCTACTACGAAGACGACAACAAGATTGACGACAAAAAGGAAGACGACGAAGGAGGTGAAGACGGATACTACGACATCCACTAGGATAATCGCAAGGACGTAGGCAGCAAGTATGAGAAACGTGGTGACGAGTAGGAGCCGTCAAGGGCGTGAGCTGGGATGACGGAGAAACGATGACGGCAAAGGAATCCTCAGGGCACAGCGGCGGAGTGAGGAGAAAGCCACAAAGAGTTACTAGCTCACACTTGAGACAGGTAACGGTAAGATTAAGCTTAGGATCTACATGAGAAGTGCTATTGTATATATACTACCAGCCATGGCGCACAGACCATGCTGACTAAGCACTACATATGGGAAACCCTCAACCCTGGTGCAAGGGTTGACCTAATGGGGAAACGCCCTTGGTTCTGGGCGTAGCACGAGGTAAGCTATTAACAGGAACGGCCATGAGGCGGAAGCAAAGAAGCCTCATGGCAGACACGTGTACGGCACGTTGCCGGTAATACAAGACGACCTGGAGATAAGCGTTATCCTAAGGTCGGACACAAAGGTGAGGCACGTGTACGGCACGTTGCCGGTAATACAAGACGACCTGGAGATAAGCGTTATCCTAAGGTCGGACACAAAGGTGAAGGAAAGATCTATATCGTATACCATAGTGGAGGGAGGGACGGAGAGTAGGACAAAGGAAAGAAATGAACCGTTAGACTAGAGACCCCAATGTTAAGGCGAGCAAAGGGTGTCTTCTTCGTAAAACTGTAACAGGTATCTCTCTTGCCGATGGCACAATTCGTCCACAATTCCTCAACTCACTCTATCACAAAAGTTACCCCCTTTTCACTGATTCTAGGTTACAAGCCCCATGCTTACCCTCCTCTCAGAAAAACCTTTCTTCCATCATTGACGGAATGGCTGACCCTCTTGGATAAAGCCCAAGAAGAAGCCCATCACGCTCACCAATTAGCCCAACAATACATGCAGGAGTGTGTATGAAGTAAGTTCCGCCCTTACGGGGGGGGAGATAAGGTGTGGCTAGAAGCAAAGAATCTCCGCCAGAGCTCCCCATGGCAGAAATTAAATCCCTTACGAGAAGGACTGTTTGAAATTGCAAAGGTCATTTCCCCTGTGGCATATCAATTACGTCTCCCATTGTCCTGGAAAATTCACAACATGTTCCACACCTCCCTTCTAACTCCGTACTGCAAGACCGCCAAACACAGCAGATTGATTCTCCGTCCTCCATCAACAGATATCAAAGAGGAAGAAGAGTGGGAGATAGAACGGATCTTACAACATAGGGGAACACCCAGGAACTGCCAATTTCTCATCAAATGGAAAGGATACTCGTGGGCCGAAAATACCTGGGAACTGGAACGGAACTTACAAGGTGCACAGACCTCCCTTCTCGCTTATAAACAGGAGCATACATTAGGGTGAGATCAGTTCTCTACAATGCCTCCCACTCACAACACATCCCCTCAACCCACTACATCCGCCCACTTAATCCCTGCCGTATTTCCTATCTGCCTCAATTTCCTCCCAGATATTGCTTGTTCGCTGGTTTTCTCCTCCATCTTGCAAGATGCCCCATTGTTGGCAAGAGCAATGGAGTCCTGACTAATGGACCACGCTCTCAAGGACACCTGTCAGGTATATCTCACCTTAGCCATGCTAAGAGTTGTCTTTGCAAGTGCTACCCCCACTGACCACCCTCCTCTCCTTGCAGCCCAGGGAGTGACCTGTTTGTCGCAAGCATGAGGGCAAATGTTGGAATTACTCTATCGACTGGGATTCGGTTATGTCCTAAACGACATGCCCTTTGACCTCATTGGTCCTATCGTCCGCCCCTTCTTGTGTACCATGCATCCCACCACATGGTACACCTACCTCCAAGCTCAAGAACGACTGGTTAGAATATCCACTGTCGACATATTTCCTCCTGAACCTCTAGCTCTTGCGGAATCTCCCCCTCCATTAGTTCCTCTCCCAACAGACGAGACATCTTCTTCCCCTACAACTACTACCACCCCAATGCCCAGGGCATATCATTCATCCACTCCAACATCATCCCCGACCAACAATACTCTCCTCCCTGTACCAACTCCTTCCCTTCCTACCATTCCTTGCGACAGAGAGACCCCTTCTCCTCCCAACCAGTCCACCCACCTTCAAGCAAAAAAGAAGAAGGGGAAGAAGAAGCAGGTCATCCAAACACCGTACGGCTTACCCTCTTCTCCTGCTTATAACCTCCAATCATCTACAAAGGGCTCGTCTTTTCCCTGTTCCTCATCACACCCTTCCTCTTCCCATTCACTGCATGTTACGTAGTGAGCCAGCAGCTTCAAATGGCGGCGACTACGAGGGTGACAACAAGATAGACGACAAGGAGAAAGATGACGAGTGAAGAGAATACTGATAGCACGACATCCACCAGGATGGTCATGAAAACGAGGACAGCAACAAAGATGAATGTGATGGCGAATGAGAGAGTCATCAAGGGCGTGTGCCAGGATGACGGAGAAACAGATGACAAGGGAATCCTCAGGGCTTGGCGGCAGAGTGAGGATAGAGCCACAAGAAGCTACAAGGCCCACACTAGGTGATGTAACGATGTTAAGATTAAGCTTAGGGCTATGACATAAAGTGCTAGGCTACTTATACTACCAGCGATGGTGCACAGACCATGCTGACTAAGCACTATGTAAGGAAAGCCCTCAACCCTGGTGCAAGGGTTGACCTATAAATGGGAATGCCCAAAACCCTGGGCTTCTACACGAGGTAAGCTATTAACAGGAACGGCCATGAGGCAGAAGCAAAGAAGCCTCATGGCAAACACATGTTCAGCACGTGGCAAGTAATACAAGACAACCTGGAAGACAAGCGTTATCCTAGGGTCAGGAACACATAACGAAAGGGAATCTAATCGTATACCGGTGGGGAAGGATAGGGAATAGGGAAAGCAAATGAACCGTTAGACTAAGGACCCCAATGTTAAGATGGACACTGGGCGTCCTGTCGTAAAACTGTAACACTGCATGCCTCCTCTTCTGCCATCGACCCATTCTCCATTTGCGAATGGTGTGGAAAAAAGGACACCTATCTAGGAATCTGGTGTCCCATGCACCAATGTCCCTCCTGTGCGGCATATGCTTCCGGTCACCTCCTCATCAACTGCCCCACCAGCGTATGCCCATACTGCGCCAAGTCACACTGGGGACTTCCCTGTCCACTTTATCGATGCTGCCCCGATGGATGTGAGGAGTGTTGTTCCCTCGTATGGGGAGAGCTCTGCCTCCGAAGAGTACGTGCTCAATATTTGCAGGAGGAAGAGAAGATCCTACATGATGACCTGGACAATTATACCTATATCGACCAGGAATGATAAGGAACAGAAAGGTTCGGGTGAACTTTCATCTACTAAGGAGCTTTTGTTACAGTTTTCTACATATGCAGTCATTTTCTCCTATTCTTCTTTTTACGTCATCTCTACTTCCTCTTCAAATGCTATTTTCCTTTCAGGCTTAGTCATTCGTTGACTGCCTCATGTCCCCATTATTCACATGCTTTACCCTTGACCCTTCCCCAATGTTCCACTTTTAGCTGATACATAGCTTGGCCCATTCGCCATAGAGACAGTATAAATACATAGCAACATGTACCAGTAAGGCTAAGCTAGTTCTATGCAATCAACGTAGTTCCATAGTCTCAAGGTCCACTCCTAAGGTCTTCACTCAGGACTAGGAGTTCTTCCTTCCTTCTACTTCTATTCAGGAATTACTACACACATAACACAAAGGCCCAAGAACTCAGATTCTGTTACAGTTTCACTACGTTTCCACTACATCAAACGAAAGTCAAAAGACGGTAACCTTTTTCCTTGGTCATATCCCCACCCCTTCCTACGGTATACAATTAGATTTCCCGTTCTCTCTGTGTTCCCGGTCTTAGGATAACGCTTGACTCCTAGACCGATTGTATTCGTACCACGTGTCGTCCGCGTGTTTGCCATGAGGCTTCTTTGCTTCTGCCTCATGGCCGTTTCTGTTAATAGCTTACCTCGTGTTACGCCCAGGGCTAAGGGCGTTTCCCATTAGGTCAACCCTTGCACCAGGGTTGAGGGTTTCCCTTACATAGTGCTTAGTCAGCATGGTCTGTGCGCCATCACTGGTAGTATATATAGAGTAGCACTTCCTGTAAAGTACCCTAAGCTTAATCTCACTGTTACATCGCCTAAGTGTGGGCCTTGTGACTTCTTGTGGCTTTCTCCTCACTCCGCCGCCGTGCCCTGAGGATCCCATTGCCATCACCGTTCCCCGTCATCCCGGCGTGTGCCCTTGACGACTCCCATCTGTCACCACGTTCCTCCTACTCGCCGCCTACGTCATTACGACCATCCTTGTGGATGTCGTCTTATCCGTCTTCTCTTCGCTAGTTGTCTTCATCCTCGCCGTTTATCTTGTTGTCGCCCTCGTAGTAGCAGCCATTCGAAGTTGCTGGCTCACTACGTAACAAAAGATTAAGCTTTCCACTACTTGACTAGTGTTCACTAGCAAGCATTCATCATCATGTTTCCTCGTCGATCCACCCTTCCTCAACGAGATCTAGGATCCTCCCCACAATGAGGAATACCAGGACCAGAAAGTCCTCTTCCTCGTCCATCACCAACAAGAACCCCAGGACAGAGTAGTCCTGCTCCCCTCCAAATTGAAGGACCAGTCGCGTCCTCAAGTCAACAATCAACCTCCCCTTTCCCAGTAGTGCACCGACGAACGTCAACCCCTCGACTAACTCAACTATTGTCGGATGTTCAACAACAAACCAGTTCCCCCTTACCAATACTCCAAACTACCACTTCCACTCCTCGTTCTGGAACGTCTAGGTCTCCCGCCCGGTCATTGTACGACCGACCGTCCCCAGCCTATGAACGACCTTCCCCGATTGTTCGAACTCCATACCAAGCTGAATACCAAGAACAACGTCTATCCCTTCCCAATCCAACACGAACTCCCCGTCTGGCCAATATGATGTACGGTCTCCCTGTTAGTTTCAGGACTATTCAACAGCGAAGGAGAGGAGAGGACTCTGAGTCACCTGACGAAGAAGAAGAGAACGACCGAAATTTACCCTCTCCAATTCTAACCGACGTAGCCCTTCTCCCTCCTACCTCTCCTGTTCGACCACTCGCCGCTCCACGAACATCTTTCGAAGAGGACGTTAGCACCTCCTTCTCGTTGTTAACGACTTCCGAAGAACACTTCACACCTTTGCAACCCACAATAGAAGGACCTCAACCTTCCTTTTCGTCAATGTCCATAAACGAAGGAAGGGATACCGAATCCACCACCATTCCCTCTCTTGAAACTCCTTTGTCAACCACATCCTCCCGGTCTTTCTCACTGATACTTCCTTTCGTTCGAGAAGAATCTCTCGCCAGTCTCCCGGAAGCCTTCTCTGGTGAACCATGCCATGCTGTCGCTTGGCGAACGGCGATGGACTCCCACTTTTCCCTTAATATGTCCTTTTACTCAGCTGATCGGACCAAAATCCTCGTATGCCTCAGCAAACTAACGAAGGGACTTGGTGTTCCCTTTGCACAACAATGGTATGCGAAAATGAATGATGCTACCGTCTTTCCACCTACTTATCTGCAGTTTGTTCATGAGTTTGAACAAGCCTTCGACCCCTACCTCTCCTCCACTCTTGCCCGCCTCCAACTCCGTTCCCTCACCCAAGATCTTTCCGTCAATAACGGATTTCCCCTCTTTCTCCAAATGTTTCAGCGACTCGTCGGTGAATCCAACATCTCCAATGACAACGATCTCATCGACATGTTTTCCCGCGGACTTGATCCTACCCTCTCTTCGCTAATCCTCACCATGCCTCAACCACCAGCAACCCTTCAAGGATGGATCGCTGCTGCTTCCCGTTTTCACGCCCAACGTTGCCGAACTCCTTCTCTCCGTCGGTCCTCGTCTTTTCCCCGTCTTCGACCCCCCCCATCCGTCCACGTCCATTGGATTCGCTCCTA